>JASCZW010017076.1:0-17626 GCA_034211315.2 Aedes japonicus | reverse complement strand
TACATAAATGCGTATTCAGGTATGATCCGTGTATTTGCAGTCCTATTTCAGGACGGATAATAATAGACGAATGACCCAATTTGGTTAAAGACCCTCCTAAAAAAAACAGAATGGATAGAAAACAACTATTTTGGTTGTGCGACAAGTGCGAAGTTATGAGTGATCGTAGTGTGCGGTGCACGAATGGAGATGCGAAGATTTTTTCAGAACCGTTTTATTTTTCAGGTTATACACGCTCGTTCCTGGACCTCAAAACTGATTGAAAAATCACTCAGCTTCATTAACACCGAATCTGCTCCGTATTGAGTAATATCTAATACTCAATTTTTATTAAAACGTTTAGATATTGATTTATGTGTTATTGCTACTCATTTTCATAAAACCACAGATATATGAAATGAGTATTGCACCGACTAGCAATAGTTCAATTGAATATTCTGTGTTCTCACTACTATTTATGGCATAGTTAAAAATTAAAAAATTTTGCTCAATAAGTTGCGATTCTATTTATCACTTCATCATCCTATTCTGAGAACATAAAATATGTTGGAGGTGGTATAAGGAGCTGTTGACTATGCTATCCTTAAGTTAACTTCGTTATACACTCAAGTCTTTTTTTACACGGGGGATACGTACCGTGTAAAAAAAAACCGCGTTATTTCGAAAATCGTCGTACAAAAAGACCGCGCTATTTCAAAAATCGTCACGAAAAATAAACCAAGTTTTTCAAAAATCGTCGTAAAATAACAGTTTTATTTGAAAAATCATCGTAAAAAAACAGTCTCATATCGAAAAATACTAACACTAATCACTGTGAAAGAGCATATGCATAGTTTCACGCATATTGCATTGTTAAAAGACAAAATTCATGGTTATCATTAATTTATAGCTAAGACAGGATGAAAATTATCCGTTTTTATAAGCATTTATGTATTTACTGTCAACTTTCCATACCTCGATATAGAAGGGACCATCGAGGTAGGGAGAGATCAACATTCAGAACAGAAATTGACTAGCCTGCTAGAAAGATCCTAGAAGCATTTCGCGTTGCAAAAGTTTTTTTGTGTATCCCGTATCCAGAGCAAATCTCGATCGCTTGCTCCAAACACAGGTGAACTTGAATTTTCGCAGTTTTTTCATCGACATATGGAAGGTAATTTGCTCACTACTATTTTCAAGGGACTATAGACATAGAGAATCATCAAGATAGAGAGAATATCGAGATAAAGAGACTCTCATATATACCAGAGACTATGTTATTAAGAGACGCGTGGAGAGAATAAAAGTTAATTTGGTTACACGGCCAAACAGATATTTTGTCTGTATGTTTTGGCAACCCCAAATTTTGTGTTTACTTTGAGTGACTTTCACAAGTAGCGTGAATTTCGTCTGCAGCAGCGTTAGGATAAACGATTACATTATTGTCAATAACAGTCGTGTGCATTTAATTTCAGAACTTTTTTCTATGTGACTAATTTTCCTTTTCACACACACCTAGAAATAATTGGCTACTTCAAACAGGTTGCACACATTCTATGTACATATACAGTGACGGACAATACAATAAAACCAAAGCCTGATTTTCATACAAAATGGTCATGTTAGAGGGCTTGCCTTTCATTATCTCGAAAACCAATTGAGCTGAAATTTCGGCTGTGGTCCTGAAGTAGAATAAATTTTCATCTGCATTAAATCCATCATTTTTCATTCACGGCTTTAAAAGTTACAGACACCACATATGACAAAACAATATGACCACTTTTTGATTTCCTTAAAGGATGCTCGAATCTGAGGATCTGAATTTTGATTATTGATGCATGGGTGATTTTAATATCAGTATACTAACTATAGATTGTAATTCACACTCATCAACTATGGATAAACAATGGATATCAAAAGGAGGTCTTATTGTTTTGTCGTAGTTTCTGAAGTGGTGAGTGAAAAATTATGAATTGATTAAAGATGAAAATGCAGGTTATTTCTAGGCTATTGTAAAAATTTCAATTATTTCATGAGAAAGTGAAAGACAAGCCTCCAAACATGACCATTTTGTATGAAAACCGGAGGTCACCATCTTGGTTTCCAAAATTACGTCGGACATCGATTTCCGTTGTCCCCGTTCCAAAAAAAAATCGATACACGTTGTCCCCGTTCCAAAAATACCCATATTGTAGAATATTCGGCGCCTTTTCACAAACCGGAAGTCGCTATCTTGCTTTTCACAATGGTGTCGGACGTGGCATAATATGTGAACAGTCCCTCCACAGCACACCATTGAAGGCGTTGGTTAACTGAACTCCGAAGAAACTAATCCTCTTCATGACACACCAAGTATTTAATAATGTTTTTCGCGTTTTTTAACTTTTTCATTGTATGTACATCCTTAGAAAACACTTAGGCTTTTTTGGGTCTTCAACCGCGTTATTTCAAAAATCGTCGTAAAATAAATCCGCGTTGTTTCGAAAATCGTCGTAAAAAAACCGCGTTATTTCAAAAATCGTCGTAAAAATAACCGTGTATAAAAAAAACCGTGTAAAAAAACCGCGTAAAAAAGACTTGAGTGTACCTAGATACACTATTGATAATTAACAAACAACTCGTTCAACTGATCGGATGAAGTTTTTTTTCTAGAAGATATTGGCCCAGATTATCTTTTCTGAAGAAGTTCATGGAAAATTCAATTGGAAATCATCAAATGGCGTCCACGGCTAGAATAAGGTTTCGACACTATTCCGGGTTGAAAATCATCAGTTTGCAGCGCATGGAGTGAAAAAGGCGGTTGTTGAAGATCCACCGGAGGGCGTAGCTACGGCAGCAGCAAAGGTGAACTGTGAAGGGTAAAATGAAAAAGGCAAGGCTCTGATTGTATTGTACATGGCCAATAGTCAACTAGAACAAGTTTGGGACATGGGTTCAGTCAAAAATGTATGGAGCAGTTTTAAACATTTGGCAAAAATGGATTTGCTTTTTTTTTTAATTAGTTAGTTTTTTATGAGCCTTAGACGTATGTAACACTTTGCGGAGCCGATATTCATAATTTTTATTTACAAAGATTTGCTTCATGGTGTTAGTAAGTGAGGCACCAATAACTCGTGGCTGGCTCGAGGTTGATGGGTCACATTATCGTTTAGGTCCTTTCGGGAACCAGGCGCAGATAGTTGACCAATAACTTGCTAGGCAGGTACAAGTGTTTCGGAAACAAGAGGATAGTGTGCCCTGCCCACAATGGTGGGAAATTTACTGGAATAGGGGGAGTGATGACGTTACACATTAGGGTCAGACAAACAATGGAATTCGTAGGTTGCTTGTATGTAGGAAAGATCATGCATTCCCAAAACATCCTTACCTCGAGACAGAGACCTCGGACCACTAGGGTACCCAATTAACACAAAAAACATCTTTTTGGTCAGTTATATTGAAATTATGTTATACAGGAGTATTAAGAATGAAATGAAAAACATCTTTTGTCATATACAAGCTGAGAGGATGTTATTGCAAAACATTTGCCTATCATAAGTCACTCATGTATTTTTCTAGAACATATGACGTAATATAAGACTCAAATAGGACCATAACAGCGTAATTAACCGATCTTTTTATAACATCTTTTAGGTTGCATAAGAAGTTTTAAAGATGCACTGCATAACATGCTTGTGACATGACCTTATCTAGGTAGTTTATAGCATCACAATAACCAATAGGTTATAATCATGTTATTAAAAAGTGAAACTAAAAGCAGAAATGCATGAACACAACAATTCAATCCAACAAGTGTCAAACTAGCTTAGCTTAGCTTAGCTTGACTGACTGCACGTATCAATGGTTGCTACTCCGTGATTGATCAGAATCAGTAAAATTGCACAATGAATCAACAGAATGGGGCTGGAAGTAACCGACCATTCTCACTGAACACGTCCAGTGACTCAATTTCTATAATAATCAATAACGGCGCCGGCCACGTCCTTGGAATCAGTTGGGAATACGGAAGGAAAGTTAGTGTGACCTTTGCTGATTAGGGACCGTGTTTACCTCTGCATCCCCACAAAGGTCACAAGAAGGAGGTTTTTCTATGTAAGTAGGGAAGGGCTTCAGGATTCACCTTGATAAGTGATGTGATCATATGATATAGTTCATTTAATTCAGGGGACAAAAAGGATAACAATTACCTGTTTCGCTTCGCGTTTTTGAGAGCACTTACCAACTTTTAATTGTCTGAAAATCCCATGCGAGGTCCAACTGGTTAGCGTTCTGCTTTTTCCGCGGTACCTAAATGATGCCTATCCAAAACAGCCAAGCTGGTCCCATATGGCATTGCAGGTGAACGAAAGTAGCATCGTATCTCGAACTTAACTCCTCCAACTGTGGAACTGTATTACAGCAATGCCATGTCGGTAATGAGAAGTTTGCCCAACATTGGTGTTTGTAGGCTGTCCGGAGAGATTTTTCCGAGTCCTGGAGTTGAGTTTGGTAGACAGGTACAAGCCGGTTGAGCCAAGAATGGCTACGGTGGTGATACAGTTAAGAGTCAAACATGAATTACTCCGATAATAATTTTGGATTAACAACAGAAAAGAAAAGAAAAGAAAAGGGCCCATCAACATCCGTAAACAAACACCTCCGAGCCCATTCCATCGCAAAGTGTAGACCACCCACGCAAACCTATCCCATCATGATGTAGGGGAAAGTTTCCCCTACACAACGGTTCTATAGGTTTGCGTGTATAGCCAACGGCCCGCGAGAAAAAAGGCCCAGAAGTGTTCGCCCACAAACGCTGACAGGCCCTCCTCTATTGTTGTTCCAGAATTGTGTTATAATATCGGAAAACAAAACGGAAGAAAATGCATGTCAAACTTGCTACCCTAACCTATTATGGTAATCTGAATAACCGAAAAAGTTCGAATCAAAAGATGTATCGGAATAAGGTGACGTTCAAGCGTATAATTGTTTCATGAATGAAAAATACAGCCTTCCTCTTTCCATCCACGAAATCGTTAACACACGTCTTGTGATCAAGGTTGTCAATATTGTCAATTGCGTTTTTCGACAACTAATTATCGTTCCTCTTAGGAAAAAAGGCAAATAAATCAGTAAAGTGGAAAGCGCTCACCCGGATAATCAGCAACAATCAGCAAACGTGTACCGATCGGTTCGTTTTTGAAATCCATTTACACCGGATTTTAGTTCTTTTCAACACACAAATGATGTTTAGGTATGACTCTGGTCATAAACACAGCATCCACTATCACACGCTACGGTTCTTATTGAGATTCTTATTGAGCAGTCACGCTTATTGAGATTCTAATAAGGATAAATTTCTTCACACAAAAAATACTGAAAAAACGTGACAGCTCACCAAAGTCCAACCGTTCGTGGTCAGAGCTTGCTGCGATCTCCTGAAAAAATGCAAAGCAGATTACTCGAGTAATTCATGTAAAGGGCCTAAAAGCCATTTGTAAACAATGACTTTAAATGTCGACATCTCTTAAATCTTAATTCCTCTGGCAAGATGAAAGCAGCATCTGGTAGAAGAATGTTAGTTCTACCAAATGGAGTAGCTGGATATAGTGCTCGTGATTCGTGAGAGATCAACGTTTAAAGTCAATGTTTACAAATGGCTTTTAGGCCCTAATCATGAATTACTCAAGATTATATGGCATTAACTCAGTACCTGAAAATAATAAAACATAGTGTTTGAAATAAGAATTTATATATTATTTCAACACATAGAATATGTTAATGCAACTCACTTTTAAATCATTCCACAATTGAAAATTATAGCCAATATTAATGAATTCGCGAGCAACTAATTCGAGGGTATTGACATCACATTCACAAGACTTGGCTTTATTGGTCGGTAGGTTTGAGCCAGATCTAATCCAACAAGTGTCAAACTAGCACATGTAAACACATATCGAAGTTGGCAGTATTGTTTGTTATGAGTATGATGAATTTGTTTATGAATTCCCATGACTTTTTATAAATGTTTCATATCGATTAGAAAGCAGACCTAGTCCATTTGCAAGATATCTTCTTAAGAAAAGGGTTACAGAATTGGTTTAACTGCCAGAAAAAAGAATATATTTTTCAGAACTATAGCATTTAATAAGAATCAACATCAGCAGTTGATTCATTTTGACGGTCCACATGAAACGTCAATTTTTCTAAAACTTCTGGAGCTTAATGACATTTTATTAAGAAGATGCTCTAATATGGTTATTATTATAGACACTGTATATAGACCGGACAACGCAAAATCATACAATCTGCCAACCCTGAAAAATGTCATAAATTTGAGCAATTGATCTGGCACCACTTGTATTTGTACAAACTTGAAATAAACAGCGCAATAGGCAAAAAAAGATTCGGTTTCGATGTTGGTAGTTTGTTTTAATTCCGTTCGAAGATATTCATTAAAAAGCATAGTGAAAAGTGCCGTGTAAAAAATGAATTGTTTGGAGCGAAATTGTGGCAATAACTCGCGATGTGAAGTGAATTCTGTGGATTTCTTCCGGTTTCCAAAGAAAGATAATATAAGGAAATAAATAATACACCGAAAACATTTACATTTACTGAATAAGTAAGTAGGAAATCCATTATTTGTTCATAATTGGCTTTTGTCAAAACAATACTTGATCACAATACTCGTTCCTTTAAAGTGAATCAAAAGTTGACCGTCCGTTTGGCTGCATTTTTTGACAGGTCGTTTGGCTGCATAAGACAATTGTTGTCCGGTCTATATACAGTGTCTATAGTTATTATGATGTTATAATAACTAACTCAAATAATTTGAAATGGACCATCATGAGTATTTTATAAGACTGCTCTCAAGATGTATGTCGGAGTCAATTTCAACTTCACGCCATCGCTATGGACAAAATTACAGTGCCGGTTGAAACTATGATTTCAAAGATCACTAAACATTCCGAAAGCTGCGTATTTTTGGTCGATTATTGAGATGATACATTTTGAGTAAGAAAGAAAATTACTTGATAATCTAGACATTTTTTTATGTTATAAAAAGAAATTTTAATCGACAGTGTTGACCATGTGTCTAGTCCACCATGACGATTTTTGATGATTCAAACAGAGATACTACAAACTTGCGAAATATAAGAGAATTTTCTATTGATTTTTATTAATCTTTCTTGCTTCAATGATGCAAGAGTAAAACCAAAAGTTGCACCATAAAAGCTGCCTCGCATATGATATTTTGTTAAGCGTTTTGAGCATTAACAATCTTTAGATTTCTGATATTTATTAAAAAATTGATTAGGCCAAAAACGATTGTCATTTTTTTACCATGAGATGTGCATATTCTCCTCATAAACAAACATAATTTTCTCAATCATAACAAACTTAACAATCTTTGTTAACTTCTGTTCGTTTGACATTTCTCAAACTAGCATGTCATCTTCATGTGTTTCTGCAATTGTGTTTACTTTGAAATGACTTTATTATAACCTATTTGTTATAATGTGGCTAGAAACTACCAAGATGAGACATCATGCATTTTGTTCAAAGCGACTTAAAAAGGTATTATTAGTCCTACACACTACCAAAATCTCATGTAAATTTCTGTCCCTGAGACCGACACATGCAAGCGTACTTTAGCAAATTAGAATGTGTTGAAAGAGATGAGAAGATAAATTCAATCGAACACATCTATCGCGTCGAATTGCGTATGTGTCACTTTCAGCAGACATAATTTTACACGAAATCTTTTTTTACGTTCCCCGACTATTTACAAACATGAATTACGTCTCGTGTAAAATTCATAATTTCTAAGCTGTATCTAAAAACTGTTTGTGTGACCTTAAAGATGTTTCCAATAGATCGATTTATTGCGCTGTTTTGGTCATATAAGATACCAAAAATAAGTTGTGTGTACTAGAAAAATACATGAGATCATGTCTTAAAGATGAATTTTTGATCATTGTAAACAAGTTGTGTTACTTGGGTTTTTTTCCATCTACCATTGAAGCTGCATGCAATTGTTTGCATTCCAGAATTTCAATGGTAGACGCAACAATATCAGGAAGGCGTCGTATACCTTCCAATACGTCTTCACACGCCAGGTTCGCTACAGACACCGCACCATCTGTCTCCACATCTCGGTATGGGATGTAGACGTACTACTCGGCATTGTCACCTACGTCGTTAGCAATTTTATATGTACGTGCAGTAACACGGACTCACAAAATGGTATAAGGCTTGTTTGCTACAAAATCTGGATGATTTAAATTTGAAGTAAAACAAATTTGCTGTAAGTTCAATCCAAGATTATTTATTCATTTAATTGTGCATTATTAGTCATCTTAATACTAATTACAGTTACTGGATGCATGAAGAAACTACGAACTTTTGAGTTTACTCCAGAAATCAGGGTCTGCGTAGACTTCTCTTCAACCGATTTACCTGCTTTTGTCCAAAATTTTAGAAATGTTTCTATAGTTGTAGCTTGTTGTTTATATTGAGAGAGTTCTCTCTTTGCGAGAGCCCAAGACCGCTTGATAGGTCGCGACTCCGGACAGTTAGGTGGATTTGCCTGTTTCGGTACAACATGGACACCATTCGCTATATCCCATTCCAAAACATCTTTGGCGTAGTGACAAGCTGCCAAATCAGGCCAGAACAGCGAGAGAGCATCGTGGCTGCGTAGGAATGGTAACAATCGCTTATTTAGGCTTTCTTCACGGTATATTTCCTTGTTTACCGTTTCGGTAGTGTTGAAGCTTTGGTTTGCTCGGCCACAGCTGCATGTTTCCTGTGAAACCAAATATTTTTCGGGGAAACTTGGCCTTTCTCTTCGTCCTGAAATGCTCCTCTACGCCGTTCCGTTGCATGGAAGTATAATAAGACATTTCGGGAAGCTGCTTAACGTCTTCCAGCATATAAGTCGTCCATTATCACGCAGGAAAACTTCGCGTCAAATATTCGCGATACAACTTGCGGTATAGTTTTCATCTTGAACGACTGTTCGGTACAGTTTTTACCTTGAACGACTTAATACCTTGCTGGCGCTTGAAAGTTTGCACGAAAGTTGGGGACATTTTTCTAGCCACAGTACGTACCGAAAGATCTGGTTTCTTCTGCAATATTTGCTTCACCTTCGCGTCCTTCTTGTTATTCCTGAGATCCATTTTTGTTCCACTCCCAGCTTTCTTGGCTGTTGTCAAACCTGTTTCAAAAGATTGAAGAACGTTATGGACAGTGTTTGCAGGAAAACCAAGCTTTTTTGCAAGTTTTTCTACTGACAGATCCGGATTTTCATTTTTGCGCACTTGCTCTTCCTTCGACGCCATATTCGATCTAGAAGCTTTTAGTATCTCCAAAAATTGATTTCACACAATGAACAGGCATCGTTCATCAGTCACTAAGTCAGTACGAAATATTTCACGCGATGATAAAGTATTTCCAGGGATATACGTGTTTAGGGTCCAGATTTTGTCGTGAACAAGCCTGATTATGTAGGCCTGACGTAAGCTAAAAATAGAGTCATGCATATGAAATGCTACAGGTAAGAAGAGCCTATCGATACAGGCATCATCGAATGCATCACAGCCTTGCGAACAACCGTAAAGTAGTCCTTCCGCCCTGTTGTGATGTTCTGTAATATTTCCTCATCCGGATCAATTTTCTTTCACGAAAAACTGTCATCAATCTAATAAAATATAAACAGCTCACCGTGATACTCAGAAACAAGCCAGCTCCACTCAACCTGAACATGCACATTTATTTTAGCCAATTCAAACATATCTCACGACTCCGTGAATTACCGGCCACCATATTCTCTAATACACGCGGCGATTACTATTGGCTAACTCCTATTGATTAATTATTTATGCTCCATTACAACAAACACTAAAACTTTAAAATCAGCATCGTGTTAAAAACGGCAAAATAATAGCTCTCGAAAAGCTAACCGTTCGTGAGCAGAGTTTGCTGCGATCTAAAAAAATTGCTTTCCATGACGTGTGGCATTTGTTGCTACGAATTGTCGGACTATTGTGTTTATTTACTGAGCCGATTTTATTTTATTTCGACGGTATAATACAAGCAACTATTTGATTTCAGCAACCAGGTTGACAACAACTTACTCCTCCGGAAAACGCAGATAAAACTGCTTCATAAACTAGGTTCAGTTAGATGGTAATTTCTCGTGCTTCGAAACTTTGATCTAACAGTTAGAGTCTCCAATGCTTTCATCGCAAACGTAGAATCCAGTTCTCTCCGCAGCCCTTTCTGACGGATGCCAGGAAAATAGACGATTCGATATCAGTTCACTTCTGAAAATTCACCGTGATCCGTTATGATAGAAGCGAACCTAACCACATATTAAAACAAAGACTTCCCATCTCGTGCGATCTCGTGACTCAACGGACTGGCAATTACTAATATAAAATTTGCAATTCACTGAAACACTGATAAAAAAAAACCTACAAACCGAACTCACTAATTTTGTTCTGAAAAGTAGACTAGCGAACTGCAATTTCAACATAAATATATCAAATATATTTAATCCCAGTTTCAAAACGAACGATACGGTAAAACATTGTGAGAAATTTCGATAGTTTTTAAAATTAGGAAGATCAAAGTAAAACATTCTATGTTTGGAATAATTTTCATAGAGTAGACATTATTTAACCATGAAATTGTATAGAAGTTACATAATTTAACCAATAATTGCATTTTTATAACGATTTGATAATGAAACAAAAAATAATAATAAAATTGGCAACCAAAATTGTGATCCTATTCTGAAAATGATTGATAGATTATCAAAAAAAAAAGTTATGAAAACTTCACCCTAGTTTAACTCCGAGTAAAAAATCATCCAAAAAATCTCACAAACGCGAAAACGTCAATTCAGGACCCTTCATTACGATTGCAAAACCGGGACATTGATATTTTAACCGCCCATACATACCTGTAAACAAGTTTATCAGATTGGTTATCTAGGCTTCAAATTGCATCATATTGAAAACACTGCTTTGGCATTGGTTGATTACGCGGCTTTCGCCCGTTTCCATAGATACAATCACTAACAATAGCAAAACAACAATAATAAACCTAACCTAACCTATAAAATATACCATGCAGCAACTTTTCCCTATCAGTTCATCGAATCTGCAAACACGACAACACTTACACAGCCATCATCTCCATTGACGACAAACGACCGCATAGATCGGTCGCTTGATACGAAACAGATTCCTAGAAACAATTCTAAAACTTTGACATTTCTCCATTTGTTTCCGATAAACGCAAACAAACACACTCGTACAAAAATTACATCCACACACACACATACAAATTTAATTTTGAACAGAAGCAAGCTGAAGGCAAAAGAAAATGCACATTCTCAATAGCAACGGATGAGCAATTGTTAGTACTAAGCTAAGTGAGTTTGAACAGATAGAACACTGAAAGTTGAAGTGAAAATGTGAATAGATTAGTGAATTCGAGAAGCGAGAGAAAGAAATAAAACACAATTAATATACATACACAAACAGACACACACAAATACACACACTCCTCGGACATTTCATCTTTCGATTCTGTTCCAATAGGATTGAAACGAAACGGTGCAAATCTAGATAAAAAAAAACTCCCTCTTGTGAAACCAAGTCAGTGACAGAACTGCATTCAAAATAGCATCACAATAACAACAACAACAACTGCAAAAACAAGTGAATCAACCAAAATGAATAAAACAACAAGACAGATTATACATTTCAAAATTGACATTTGCTTCCGGTGTTTTCTGTAATTGCTGCCTTTGGCGAGGGGTGAAACATACTAGTGAAAAGTATGGTTTCACCTGGTTTTGATGAGGAAAGAAAGCCCTGCTGGTGTTATCGACGGTTTAGCGAAATCTCTTCTATCATTTAACATAACATTGACTATCATTATCATTTATTGACCCTCGACTTTGTCCGAATTTCAGTAATCATCTAAATCAGACCGGGGCAAGTCACTTTAATAAAAAATATGTTGTTTGTGATTACGAACACACTCGTTTGTAATTACTCAAAACCTGAGTAGAAAACGACTCAGTTTCGTTACCCTAATTAGAATAATTGGCGGGTTACTCATTTTTGATTAACTAGGTCATCTGTCAAAGTTAGAGTCAACATTACTCATTCACGCTTCTTTGTATTTTTTTTTCAAAATTGAGTAGGAAATGAAGTGGAAGTACTCTAATCAGAGCTTTTATATAGCTAGTCATTTCTGATTAACTTGGTCACTTATCAAAATTAGAGTAAACATTACTCAGTCTCGAATCTTATTTTTTATTTTGTTTTAATGAAATCGTTGATTGTTTCCAATAACTGTTCAGTTAATACGGAAGTGTCAAAAAATTTTAAATTTGTAATTCTATGGCTAGATTTTAATTCATGGATTGAATTCGGCACTTCGACTTAAACATTTTGTTGATTACAGTCTACATACAGTCGTCCCATCTTGAAAACTTTTGAACGACTGAACCTTAAACTCAACCACGTTTTTCGCATTTACAATGAGAGCTTTTACAATCAGAGTAGTATTAACTCAGTTGCCTTATATCAAGTTACTCAGTTTTTGACATTAGCATGGAAATACGAAACTGAGTGAAAGTTTCTCTATTTAGAGTAGATCTGAACTAGTGTGTATTATTTTTTTTATTCAGCCTTTACTGCGCTAACCTTCCGATTGACAAGTCTTGAAGAACCGTCCATATCAAGATGAGTAGAGAGGGTGGTAAATCGATCTAGTTATAAAGTGGGTGCGTTCTTTCCTATACTCGGTTTGTAAGAAGTTGTTTGAAACTGTAAAGAGATCGAGGATCGAGTCTCGCACTCGTAGAGATTCAGTGTCCTTTTCTGGTCTTGGAAAAGAGTTTAAAACTTATCAGTTCATTGTAATAATGCGCCAATAATGCCGCCCCCTTATGCCTACCAGTGTTGCTGAGCGCGAGGAGTCAACAATAATAAGAACGGAGAGTGGAATTACCAAAAATCAATATTAAACGAGCGATTTGAAATTGGTTCCGTTTCAGGAATAGAAGTTAACATAAGAAACAACAATGACAGCCCATCTTTTTTTTTACTCATTTTGTAAGAATCGAGGTCATACTAGGAAATACTGATAAAAGTCAGGGCATTGACAAGCCTATATCAATAGCAGTGATTGACAGTAGACAGGATGTCCTGGGCCCAAATAGATTTGGGCCCGCTGTCAGCTGTCAAAAAGAAGTCTAATCATTTGTTTTGGTTGTTTGTTTTGATGTAAAACACAACAAAAAGCGTTTTTTTTTGCTTTGTATGACGTGCACAACGAAAACGAGCACCAACAAACAAAACGTAAACGAGCTACAACAAGCACAACTTACAATGTTGACATTATGTTGACAGCTGAGCTTGCTGAGATGTTGTCTACGTGAAAAGTGGTCCTTGTCATAGGCCTGATAAAAGTTCACGTGCACGCTAAGATAAAAATACGGAAAATTCGGTGAAAAATACCGAAAACCGCGCAAAAGTGCACATACTGAAATTATCGGTAAATATGGATTACCGAAATTTCGGTATTGTTGGAAAGCAGGAAAAGACGTTAAAAATTTCTTATTATTTTTACGGTTCTTTTTACCGAAATTGCTTGCAACCCAATGAGAGCATTTTAAACCGTAAAATATAACGATAAAATTTGCAAATCCACTTTACTAAAATAATAGGTAAAGGAAACGTTTTCTTGCGGTAAATTTTACCGATATTTTAGGTTTTGCTACCAAAACCTAATTTTTGGTTAAATGAAAACCTTATTTTCGGTAATCTTATCTTAGCGTGTAAGGCAAAACGCACGCTAAGATGAGATTAAGGCCTGTACTCGAAAAAAAATGCACCATTTTTATCCGCGGGTAACTTTTTCGTCCGTGGGTAAAAATTGAAAAACTGGGTATAACTAGTTTGGGGTGAATTGTTTACATACAAATTTTATAACAATCGGTTCAGTGGTTATTGAAATGTCATCGAAACAAGAAGAAAATCGCCGGATAATTTTGCGCGCCGTTATGGAAAATTCGACTGCGACCTTGAGATGGATCGGAAGACAACTAGGAATCACCCATACAACTGTGTCTCGGGTGGTAAAATCGTTTAAGAAGTCCCAGACGACCGAGCGGCGTGCTGGAAGTGGAAGAAAATCGAAGACAGCTGACCCTGTGAAGGCCCGGAAGGTGTTGAATTATTTCAAGTGTAATCCGAACCTTTCGATTCGCGACGCGGATCACTTTGCCTCTGAAGGCAAAGTGTTCCGCCTGGTTCGTTCAACAAACCATGAAACGAGCTGGGCTTCGCGTATTCAAGGTCCGCAAGGCACCGAACCGGCATGATCAACAAAATACGGCGGCCAAATCCCGCGCAAGGAAGCTGTATCGAGAGTGGCTAACGAAACCGATGTGTGTGGTTATGGATGACGAAACCTACATCAAGGCAGACGCAAAGCAGATACCGGTGCTGGAGTTCTACGTTGCCAAATCACGGTTTGATGTTCCGGAAAACATAAAGAAGAAGGAAGTGGACAAATTCACCAAAAAATACTTGCTCTGGCAGGCCATATGCCAATGCGGTAAACTGAGTAAACCGTACATCACAACGGGTACCATAAACAGCGAAATGTACCGCACCGAGTGCCTCCAGAAGCGTCTGTTGCCCTTCCTGCGGTCCCACGAAGGCGAGACATTATTTTGGCCGGACTGGCATCATGTCATTACGCGCGATCGACGTTGGATTGGTACAGAGACAATAACGTTATTTTTTTTATCAAAAACCGCCAACCTCCTCAAATTCACCAGAGATTCGTCCGGCGGAAAGATTTTGGGTCATAATAAAGGCCAGAGTTCAAAAATCGTCCAAGGTGTTTAAGAACGAGCTGGAGTTAAGGAAAGAATGGATGAAAGTGACCAAAAAGGTCGGCTCCACCATTGCACAAAATGTAATGAGGGGTCTTAAGAGGTAATTATGCTGAAACATAATCCATATGTATTAGTTCATTCCCGAAAAGTTTCAAGTAATTCTGACTTAAAATAAATTTTTGGCGAAAACTTTTGTCTTGTGCATTTTTTTTTCGAGTACAGGCCTTACCTAGGGATCGTTAAAAAGTATCGATAATCGCACAAAAGTGCACATATCCAAATATTGAAAGAAGATAATGGTTAAAAATTACCGATTTCTTATCGTTTCTTTTTATTGATAATTGGGTTTATTTTATTAGTTTTATGCTACTAAATGCTTACAAAAGACATGCAATTTTGCAATTTATCCATTCGGCTTAGTACCTAAAAAAAATAACTGTTCAAAAGTATTAAAGAAATATAAGGAAATCCAATTAGGAATGTATAAATTGTTGAACACCAAGTACTTCTGCACCAATTTTGAATAACTAGTTCAGATGAAGCATTTTATTCTAAAAAAAATGGATAAAAAATACGTATTTTGCTCAATCCGAGCTGGCCCTCTGTTCTGGCTGGCCCACAATAGATACGTTGCGGCTGCGTTTGCGTGAATTTGACAGTTTTCTCATAGCTTTCCTGTCAAATTTACTTCTTCTGCCTGATTGAGAAATTCACAGAGATCATTCACTTTGCTTCGTGTACTAAACGATGATGTTCGGTTTGTTGAAATCCCTATGTATTCCATAAATTTCAGCAATCTTGGCGGTAGCCTCGTTCCGAGAATCGCAAACGATTTTACAAACGCATCAATCGCTCGAGTCGGCTGCTGGCCTCAAAAATGAGTTTCCCATGTAGTTAAAGTTTGCATTAAAAATAATGGACAAACATTGCCGTTTTTTCATGGATTTACCGTCACTCGCACTGACGAAACTACCCTTGCAGCATCAGTCATAGTAACCCATGAGTCAGCAGACGAAATTTGACAGCTCTATCAGTCGAATTCCAACCGTGATGGCAAAAACAGTGAAGCAACTCCGTTCAGAAGTGTGTGCGTTCAAAGAACGGCACCCAGCCGCGTCGAAAACGGATATCGTGCTGCACTTTGTGGACGCCGGATATGCCCGTTCCGGCATCTACAACATCTTGGCACTATTGGACAACAATCAGAGCATCGAAAGAAAGCCCGGTTCCAGATGGCCGACGACCCTGAGCGACAATAAGCTCCAAATGATGCTGAAGAAGAAGACCGAGGGAAAAGTGGCCACATCGCTGCGTGCCGGGAGGTCGGTTCAACCGGTCAAACAGTGAAAAAGTACCTGTCGAACATGGACATACATGTCAGGCAATGACGCAGCGGCAGCGGCTGAATAAGATGGTCAACTCGATTTTCCCGGCGAATCGTGACGTGGCGGTGGGGATGGACGATGAGCCTATCTCACCCTGGATGGCAACGACTGGCAGGGCACTTCGTATTTTACTTCCTCCACGAAGGAAGTGAGCTCCGAGATGAAGTTCATTTCACACGCCAAGTTCCCCAAGAAGCTGCTGCTCTGGCTGACAGTCAGCGAGAAGGGGATGTCAAAGCCGCTCTTCTTTCGATGCGGACTGACCGTGAACGGGGAAATTTATAGTACGAAATACCTGCCGGAAGTTGCGTCGTTCATCTAGAAATACCATAAGGGCGAAGATGCGGTGTTCTGGACGGATCTGGCGACGGCCCACTACTCGAAGCGATCGTTGGAGGAGATGGAGCGGCTGAATATCGATGTGGTACCCAAGTCGGTGAACCCGCCCAACGTCCCCCAGTTGCGTCCCATCGAGAATTTCTGGGCCAACCTGAAGCGTAAGATCTATTCCAACAATTTTGTCGCGAAAACTGAGGAGGAATTGATAAATAAAACAAACAAAGAACTCAAAAACATGCCTACTCGCATGTTTTCATCCGTCATGGCGAATGTTCCGGTTAACTGCCGGTAGGCCGCTTGCAAAGGCGTAGAATTTTTTGTGCAAGTAAGCCTCAATAATTACCTTCCATGGGAAATTGATCAAAAGCATAGCTTTTTTATATCACCATCCGAAAAAGGTCAATTTTTTTAAATGCAAACGTTAGGTTGATTCGGGGTGCGGTGCTACTGGCTTTGATGTTCTGTTGCTTATTGAAGCAGTCTCATGCTTTTAGCGGATAGTGCTAGTTACATACTTTCGTTAACGTATCGTTAACCAAAACAAACCCTGTTGCTAACCTTTTTCCAACTATCCAACATGCCTGTGATTTCTCGTGGAAGTGCTGAGAATTTCTCGGCTTCCTTCAAAGAGTATCATGTCAACACGTACCTTTCCATTCCCTACTTGACCAGCATTCGGGCACGGCCGGCACTGGTATCGCTTCATAATGGTCACCAGTTTTTACACGTTGTGGATGTATGTTAGTCCCAAACATCGTCTGTTGGTTCTTTGTGTAAATACAGCTGATCTGGCAATAACGGAGTAGCATCCGTGGGTGGTCAATCCTGCTCATGCTCATGCTCAATGTTAACATGCGTGACTTATTGTATGTGAAAGTAACCTTGAAATGGACGTGATTCTCCAGAAATACTGACATGAGTTGCTGAATCTTCAGTAGAGCTATTACTTTCTAGCATGTTATCGTTTGGTAGCTCAGGACTCTATCCACATGGGGTTAGCACTTTGCTTGAG
>JASCZW010017075.1:0-17636 GCA_034211315.2 Aedes japonicus | reverse complement strand
ACTGATGCATCGTCTCCGCCATCGTCTCAAAGTTACGTGCTACGATATCAGCGTCGATGGCGAAGTCCAAATAGTTGAACAGACTTCGCTGAAGATCGCGCCCGCAAACAACACTGGCTTAATCGGTCATCCTGCTGTAACCCTCTCCGGGATTCGAAGGAACTCGAGAATGTCCCTGATACTCGAACGACACACATCATTCGATCCATCGTTGCTTTGACCTCAGTAGAACAAAACATTTTGATTGATGACCAGTATTTCATCAAGATTCCGCTGCTACGCGGCGCCGGTGTGTAACGGGAATTACCAGAATATGCTTTACCTTGGTTTTATACTTTATTGAATTAACATCTCTTGAAACTGTACGTCTGTTGTAGACGTTTTCAGTTCATTCGAGACGGCATAAGGATCGCAAGCACCTGAGCATAATAGCGTCCTCCCCATTTCACAGTGGGCAGGGACCAGTGAAAACCAAAGAGAAAAGTGCGCAACTTTTGTCGCTTTTAAGGTAAATCGTCTTCTCCATGTTATTTTTTCCCTATCTTATCTTTTCTCGCTCGTCATGACTCACGCTTTGCTTATTTCAAATTGATAAATCTCGATTGTTAGTGAATGAACATCGAATCGGACTCTATCAGATTGCTCTCAGCAAGTAACCATACGCGTCTGATGCGATTAGATGTCTTCAATAACGAAAGTACCGACTCTGAGTTATATCAATTCTAAATGTTGGAAGGTAAGGTCGAGTCATCAAGAATGATATCAGCATAAGCCCTTGAGCGCGGTGACATCAGCAAGGCCATTTCCGCTTGGATACTGTCAATGTGGAAACGAATAGAAACTGGTTGCAATCACCGCACGGATATGGTTGTGGAGCTATAAACTTATTTGACCCCACTTCCCCCTTATATTTTTTGAATAATTTATAGATATTTTTTGCACTGGAGAGGCTCAAGCATCAACAAAATAGTGACTATCCCATGTGAATCTTTTTGGAAAATCGAAAAGAAGCTGTTTCAACTACCGCACGGCTCTGTCAACAAAGATTTAGCTGATTTTACCCCACGTCCGCTTATATTCTAGGGATAAACAATGCCACTATATGGGTTCAACTGGGGTGAAATCAGCCATATCCTATGTAGTTAAAACAACTTTCTACTCGATTTCCAGAAAGATTTTAAGTCCTGTCAGGTTGATCTTGGAGTGCCCTCTAAAGGATGTCTTATAAACCATTCAAGTAGCCACAGAGGAAGCGGCGAAATGCTCTGCTTTCACATGCGTGCACGAGCCGTGCGTAGTAGCTGAAACAGCTTCGAAATATTCGATTTTCTCCAAAAGAAAACTCACATGGGGATCATGACGCATTCTGTTGATCTTGAGCTCTCCAGGCAAAGATATCTATGAATTATTCAATAATATAAGGGGAAGTGGGGCAAAATCAGCCATATCTTTGTGAAATGGCCTTGTTTATTAGCCGCGCTTAAAAGCAACAAAAGTTACAGATTTTTTCCTTAGTTTTCATCAGCTCTTGCCCACTGTGCATTCCCTCACCGCTTATTCCATTATTTCGGCTTTCCCTCATTGTCCTCGTCTAACCTACGAGACTTTCGACATGTCATCATTGACCCTGGGTCAACAAGCTGCTTGAAAGTGGTGGCTGTGGTCAGTAGTCATTTGCTTTTGAAGTTCGACCTATATTTGCTGGCTTATTATTGGACGTATAAGTCCAGCGCCCTCTAGTTCTTCAGTACAGATAAGTGTGTACCAAGGTCGTTAAACCCATGAGTGAGTCGAGTATGTCCTATTCTCAGTCGAGTCAGAATCTTCTGATCAAGGGGGTAGGGCATATCTTTCCATTCTTGTGTCGTGTTCTTTTTGCGTTGTACGAACACATCACGATTGCAATGTCAATACTCGTGTCACGCGCATCTGGATGTCCACGTCACCCAGCGGGTAAAGCCTGTAGGTGATAGTTATATCCTCCAGCTGAGCATGACGACCCTGTTATGCTAGTCTTTCAGCGGCCTTATAACCCCATGTATACCTGCGAGCCCAAGTACCCAAACAAAGATTACGTTAGCGTACCGTTGCACCTCTAACAACCAAGGGTGCCCTATCCCAAGTAACATTGCCAAAACCACTTAGCTTTATTAAGTTTTATTAAAGTTTTATGAAAGCCACTGGTTTTATTATAGCACCAAGAGTTGCCAATAGGTTTTATGAGCTTGTTTACAACGATCTTGAAAACTTGTTTTATCAAATTCCTATAACTCCTATTAAAGGTTTTATTTAGATTTTATGAACTCGTAAGAATGCCGTTTTATGACTCAACCATATTTTCTTATTATGGTGAGTTGAAAAAGCATTTTAAAACGATTTTGAATCCTGTAATTCTATTAACCGGAAAATTGACATTGAGGGAAGTCACCATAAACAACTGCTCAAGAAGGCGTTTCTAAAAAACTTCACCTCTTTAGGGGAGTTTTAGAGAACCTCGTGATGTATACAAAAAGATGTAGCATTAAGGACTACTTCGGCACAAAATAGTTCTCATCCTCTGGGAGGGTGGTTGTGCCACCCAAGCAATACATAGGTGTCATAATTGGTTACAGCGACTTGGTTGTGACTTAATTGAGTAACTATAAAGTTACTTTAATTGATTCGAAACATGTGTGCTACTTGGGTAAATTGTCTGAAACTGGGTTCAGAGATTCTTCGTATCAAAAGTACATACCCTTAAGGATAATACAATCATCGTCATGGAAGGAAAAGAGAGGGTGGTTGGTGTAGTTAAACTACATCATCCATTAAGTACGCCACGCAAAATTCAGGAAAAATCAAATTCCACACTACCCTATTGTCACGTTTTACCTTATACATTGCTTATCACAGAAACTCCATGCGAGGGAAACAAACAAAAAAACTTATGTTAGCGTCAATGTAATTTTAAAACGGCAATAAACATGACCAACTAGTTTTATAGTAGCCATTGCGAAGATTAATTGGCTTTTTGGCAAAACTGTGATTTTTTCTAATCGCCATATTGAAATATAAGCAATAATTGAAATGCGGAAAAATAAATGCACCAATTTTCAAATGTAATACAAACGAACTGTAGACTGGAGACTAATTTCGGCATTATTATAGATAATCGGCATTATTATAGATAATCTCATAATATTCAGGAAATTCATGATTAATTTATCTAATTTATTTGTTTAAACTTTTTAATTCCTGAAAAATCATCAAATCAAATTTCTTGTCCTCCCAATGACAAACCACCATCACACTTTGTCAGTGGCATCAACGGCATCCTTACTGTTGGAGTTGGTGAAGAGCCAAAACCTATCACACTGTGTGAGTGGCCCTAGCGTTATCCTAGCTGTTGATGTTCATCGGTCCAAATTGGCGCCATCATACTCTGAGAGTGGCATTAGATGCATTCCATGCATCATTTGAATATCTCTTGTCTTTCCATTAAGGGCTTACGATGAAGCATTCTCGACGGCAGTCATTTCCTCAAAATTTTGAATTTATGTAACTCAGAATCTGTATCACATACTCAATATTGAATCATATCAGTTTGTATGCTTACATGCTGTGAGTAATTTGATGGAGTTCAATTCAAGGTTCATTCACTATGAATCGAGATGTTTAAATTTGAAATAGCGAGGTAACTTTGCGAGAGTGAGATCAATGACAGGAAAGCATACATGGAGCAGCAATTCACCTTAAAAAGCCACCATTGCGCTTTTTTGTGGCTGCTAGAACATCCTTACTGTCGGTATAAATCTGTCCAAGTCGGCTCTTAAGTATTTTTGAAATACCTTGTTTTCCCAATGTTCGCAACAGCATCTTTACTGTTGGGTTAAATCGGATTAAATAGACACTCGGTTGTTTTTCAATAATCTTGTCGTTCCAATCAAAAACCACAATAACACATCGTGAGTGGTATCAACAGCATCCTTACTGCTGGTAAGACTCTTAAGCGTTATTAAAAATACACTGTCTTTTTAAGAAAAAAAACCATCATAACACTTTCTAAGAGGTCCCAACAGCATCCTCAGTGTTGATGTAAATCGGTTGAAATCAGCTCTCAAGCAAATGAAAAATCACCATCACACTTTATGAGCTGTCCCAGCAGCATCTTTACTGTTGGTTGGAATCGATTCAAATCAGCCCTCGAACGTTTTAAATAACTTTGTAGTTTAATCCAAAAATCTCTATCACCTTTTTTGCGTAGTCTCAACTGCTATTGCTGGTATTAATGGGTATAAATTAAATTTTAAGAGCTATTAAAAGTTTCCCTGTTTTTTAAATGAAAAACCACCATAACCTTGTGGGTGGCACCAACAGTAGCCTTACTGTTGGTTTAAATCTATTCAAAGTGACTACTTAGCGTTGGTTCAAACTTGGTTTTCCGAATGTTTGAGAGTGGCTTCAACAGCATGTTTACTGTTGGTTTAAATAGTATCAAATCGCTTCCTCAGCGTTATTTCAACTACGTTATTCAGTGCTAAGAAGAAACAAACTATCATGAGCTGTCCTGTCATTCTCAAACCATCATGCAGCCATGAAATTTTAATCCCTATGTAATCTGGGTGGGATTCCGGCTACAGACTTTCAGCAAGCCACCCCGCAGATTCTCATTGGGCTCAAGGACATGGACCTGTACGCGCCGATCTAACGACTGTTCCAGAAAGTATAAGCACACCTTATTTTTACGGTCACTTTGAATATAATGAAATATTTCAACATGTTTTGGCTGCGTCCTTTTGTTTGCACATTTTTGCATGACATAGCATCAAAAAAGTGGTCAGTTTTGTGTTACCTAACAAAATGCGCGGTCTTACTCCGAAACAACGAAAAAGTATCGTGCACAAATGATGTACTGTGAGCGGACTCTCCTTGCGAAAATTGGCCAAGGAAGAGGGTGTCGGAGCGGTACGATCTGCTACTCGAAAATATAGAGAACAGTGTAAGTTTGAAGATGCACCGAAGAGTGGTCGGAAATCCGGTCCTGTTAGTCCAGATATCGATAGAAAGATCAGGGATGCCTACAAGCGAAAACCAGCGACTTCCGTTCGGGATGTTGCGAAAAAACTAGGGACCTCGTCGAGAAACGTCATGCGTGCCAAAGAAAGACTTGGGCTAAAAATATACCGGAAGCAGAAAAAAACCCAAAAGGAACCCAAAACAGGCTGCGCCCGTGAAACCACGGGCCCGCAAACTCTACGATTCGTTATTGTGTAGAAATTCTGGGTGTATAATAATGGGTGTATAATAGTGAAACGTATGTGAAACTAGATTACAAAACGCTTCCCAGACCACAATTCCATACTGTAAGCGAAAACAAAGACATCCCCAAAATGGAGAAGGCAATTTTTACCGAAAAATTTGGTAAGATGGTTATGGTTTGGCAGGCAATATGCGAGTGTGGTAAAACATCTAGTCCGTACATCACAACGGAGACGATGAACACTCAGAAATACGTTAAGGAATGTCTCCAGAAGCGATTATTGCCGATGATCAGGCAGCACGAAGGTCAAGTAGTGTTTTGGCCTGATTTGGCGTCATGTCATTACACAAAGGACACTTTAGAATGGTACAAAAGTCAAAATGTATGTTTCGTGCCGAAAGACGTGAATCCGGCGAACTGCCCGGAGGCACGGCCAATCGAGACTTTTTGAGCTTTAACCAAAGCAAAGCTTCGGAAATTCATAAAACCAGCGGACGACATCCAAAAATTTACAAAAGATTGGCCAAAAGTGGTCAAAATGGTGGAAAGTACCACTGTGAAGAAGCTAATGGGTTAATTCGAAGAAAAGTTAGGAGTCTTGGCTATGATTAAATATTTTGATTAAACGAAAGTAAAATATCATATAAAACACAAACACAAATATGATTTGCCAAATAAAATTATTAGAACTAAAAAAACATGACATTTTTGTTGTTTTGAAAGTGTGCTTATTCTTTCTGGAACAGTCTATAGACGTCAAGAACAGGGTGGCCAGAAGAACCAATAGCGGTCAGGTCGATGCTTTGTTGGACCATCTTTGGACCAACGGATTGCGAAATCCGATGGCAGGATAGTTGATTCGCTTTCATGTATGGTTTATGTTCTTGTCCATGTTGAGTTTTCGTCAGTGATTATGGTATATTATTGTGTTTGATAGATACTGCATTTCTATTTCTTTCCTGTATTAAATTGTACTTGTTTTCAACCACGTCTCATCTTTTCGACATCCCCTTGCAACCCTATATATTTTTGTGAAGAGCTTACCTCTATGATGTGCATTCAGATATATACTTACTACCTAAACCGCGTGTGGCGCTGGATTCCACAACCGCTTGCGTCCATGTAACCATCATTGCAAAACCGCATGCAGACCAAGGTTAGTATGAAAAGTTGGAGAGAAATAGGATTCTAGTATTTTATGGCATTCGGGGTATATGTGAGATTATTGGTGATGTTCTCACAACGACTCGTTTCGGTGGCTAAAAATTTTGAATCATTAACCATGCAGCACAATAAATTTGCTTGGCTAAACCCTCAATTACAGCCTACTCTTCAGCTTGGAATTAAGTTGGTATCCAAGGGTGTAATACGAAATCACCGTATGCTATTGTATATGACTCACCTAGCACTGCTACTGACATAAGCCAGTTTATTCTATTGCTTCTAGTGGTGTTTCCTAAGCGGGCTCTCCTATCTCGAATATACATGCTTATCATCATCAATCTTCAGATACACATTTCTGTGATTATGTGCTTCATTTCGAACAGTCAGATTATTACTCTACTCATAACATTCACCCCTTTCGAAAATAGTGCAATTACATTCAGTTATTACACCATGAACAAACCAGGTGTTGGTTATTCATTCCATAAAACAAATGGATGTATGACAACACAAGTTGCCACGAACATGAAAAGGGTCTTTTAGTCTTTTCCCTTAGATTGAATGTAAGAAGTCTAAGAGTGAATGGCGGTATAACCCGCCAGTATTACACCTGATGTTAGTGCCTTTATATAAACGTTCTACGACGTGGCAGTGACAAAATGACACGAATATGTGATACTTTTAGTTCTGGTCAAGTTCTTGGTCTCACATGCATGTTTATAGCATGTAATAAGCCTTTTCACTGTGGGCAAGGTGAAAAATATGTCCCACAAGACTTTAATTCAAGAAAATATAAAAGCAAACCTAACCGTTAACGAGAAGAACTGAGTTACTCAAAGTCATGATCAAAACACTCATCCTTTTCGATAATGAAGCAAATAATAAGATTATTAATGATGCCAACTGTGCAGATGTATTTGAAGTCTAGTCGATGACAATTAGAAAATAAACAACAATGAAGGAATTGTCAAGCGAATGAAAACTGCACTTTTAGTAATTTCCCTAAATTATTGATATCAGGAATTTGTAGCTTGTTACTAGCTTCGTCTAAGAGCGAATTGCGGCCAAACCCGCCGTGATACCTCCTTCAGTGCCTTCAAATAAACGTACTACGACGTGGCAATATAAAGAAAGTAGATTGTGATACTATCACTACTGATCATGTTCTTGGTTTCCCATGCGGCCTTTTGCATGAGATTAGCCCTCTCACCTACGACAAGGTGACAACCATGATCTTTGAGAGGGGATTAACGAACAAATGTTTATCAAACAAAACCTTATGGGTAAAAAACTCATGTAAAAAAAACAAAAAAAAAACAGTGATGTTACTGAATAAGTTGAATTCGCCCGCGACCTGTGTTAGGCTGAGCACCAGTGGACCAACACACCTTAAAGAGTTGAACAATTTTCGGTCCCGTATTCATGGTAGTAAAATGAAAGTGATCCACAATTGTGGATTCACTACGATATTCATCATTCCATACGAATGAGAAGTTCCCGGAAAAATCTAACCAACCAGTACACAGTCAATCAAATCCTACAGAGTTAAAGTCCTCACTCGCCGAAAAACAGCACTCTATCCGTCAATTCCACTTTGCCGCTTTATTGTTGTGCACGTCCGACTCGGACCGAACTGGAAACGTGAAAGATTTTCCCGCACCCACACCCACACCATTACTATCCTACGATGAACGACGAAGTGGTGCGTTCTACGGCGTATTCGAAGGGGATGAAAAAGTGCTCCCTCTCTCGGATCGGGTTGGTGGCGGCGCGTTGCTTGTTTGCATAAAACCCAATTCGTTTGCGATAGCACGTTTTCTAGATTGAAAAATAACGAAAATTGATGATGATATGTTCGACGAGAAATCCGTTGGTTCGACGGTGAGAGAGGCACGTGCGATAAAAAAATCCCACCCTGTCTATTCAGCTCGGGGAAAACGGGGTTGATTTGTACCGTCCGTCAAGTTGTAGGTCGGGTCTATACCGAGTTAGTTGGATCCCGTCGAAGTCGATAAAAACATGACATATGCGTAGATGGGAAGGATGGGTTGTTTGCAGCCAGCAGCACGTTGTGAACATCGGTTCGAAATAAAGGAAATATGTGCGGGGGTTCATTTGTTATACAAAGATGACCGCAGTGGCGACAACAACGGTCTGATCGAGATAAGCGAAGATTTGTAGCGTTTAGTTTTCGAAATTTTATGGCAGGATGATTGATTTATTTAAGTCTTGGGAAGAACGAAAAAGGTGCATTCGCAGGGCTGGTAGCAGGTCACTTTTTAGTGACTTGGTCACTATTTTGATTCTAGTCACTAAAAAGTCACTATTTGCATCCAAAAGTCACTAAAGTCACTGCCAATTGCAGAAAGTCTAAAACATCACTAGTACCTATTGTACAATAGTCAACCAAATTAAGCGATCTGGGCACATGAGCATGATTGACCGCCCGAGGTTGCTACTCCGTTGTTGCCAGATCAGCTGGTATTACACAGAGAACCAACAGATGATGCTTGGGATTAACATACATCTTCATTGTGTAAAAACTGGTGATCCCAAATTAAGGCAATACCGGCGCCGGCCTCGCCCGAATACAGGTCAAGTAGGGAATGGCTAGGAATATGTTGACGTGATACTCGCTTTATTGGAAGCCGCGGAATCCACTGCACTTCCACGAGAAATCACAGGGATTTTGGATAACAGGATTAGGTGGCAGCAGGGTTCGTTTTGGTTAACGATAAGCTGTCAAGTGTAATTAGAATCGATTTCCGATTTGAACCGATTTAAACCAACAGTAAGGATGCTATTAAAGCCACTCACAAAGTGTGATAGTGGTTTTTTATTGGAAAAACAAAGTGATATTTAACAGTCAAGCGAACTCAATTTGATCATAGGGGAAATCGGGATACCATGCAATTCGACCAGTTTATAAAAGCGTACTATAAAGTTCCATTTAAACTCGTACATTGAATTTTTTTTCTGGGAAATTTCTGAGACAAATATTCTTAGTTTATGATACAGTAGATTTTAAAAATCATAATTCATCAATTTTGTTTAGGTTATTCTGACTTTGCTTGACTGCTGTTAAACCGAATATTTTTTGGCAACGTTGTAAAACTTGTCAAGTAGAATTTGATCTTAGAAAATGACGTAGGACTACGATAGTAAATGTAAACCATTAAGATGGTACAATACAACGTACTTTGAATTAACCCTTTCAGGCATAATTCATTAAAGCAATTTGGTGAATTCTGACTGATTTGGCGCTCAATAACATAGAAATGATTGAAAAAAGTAGGAAATTTTTTTTTTTTAAGATGTGCTGGGTCGTCCAAACGGCCCAGGAGTTCTGAACTTAAGATCTACAGTTGTAACAGTACATTCAAACATATTCAATGAATGTCATAGCTTTGTATAACCCAAAATATCTTAAGTTCTAAACTCAAGGTCAGTTTTAATGAACCTGAACATCCCGAAATAATCTTATAATGACTAGTGAGCTTACAGAAGCTTCACTGAATGTGTTTAAATGCATATCGTAACCTTTCATAGATTATAAAGCTAACTTTACGATCCTAAATTCTGAACTCAAGATCCCAACTATTTTATTGTATCAGTTGACCTTCCAAAAGACTCACTTAATTTGGTCAGATACATATTGTTACTTTGTTTAGTCCAAAAAGCTGTAGATTTTAAGTTTTGAACTCTAGGAAAGTTTGTATGACCCAAAACATCCGAAGCTTATCTCATAATGCCTGTTGCTCTTCCAAAATATTGAATGAATATGTTTCAATGCACATCGTAGCTGTAAGTCCTATGTTCTGATCTCAAGGATAGTTTGTATGACCTAGAGCATGTCATATTGCTCTATAATGTTCTTTGACTTTAAGAATGTTAATTGAATATGTTTGAATTGAATATTGATTGTAACTTTGTATTGCTAAAATCTACTGTTACAACTGTAAATCTTATGCTCTGAATGCCAAGACAGTTTGGATGACCTAGACCATCCCAAGAATATCTTCTTGTGTATTTTTACGTTCGAAAATATTCACTGAATATACTTGAATACGTACTATCGTGGATTTCAAATTTTGAACTCCAGGATGGTTTGGATTACCTAGAGGATCTCAAAGTGATGACATGATGACTGTTGACCTTGCAAAAGATTCATTGAATATATTTGAATGCATATCGTAACCTTACATAGCCCTAAAAGCTACTGTTACAACTGTAGATCTGAAGTTTTGAGTACAACAAGTACAAGTACATTTGGGATGACCTAGAATCTCTCAGAAAGATACAAAAATATTTAACGTTTATCAACGCGTATTTAAAAAAACGTTTGCGTATGTACAACCAATTCTAAACCAATGCTTTGCCCTATTTATAAGGCATTTATTTTTCCTTCCTGAACTTCTTCATATTCAGGATGTCAGGTCGTCAATTATGTCATAAACTCATTTTTTTATATTTTCCAGATAGAAAAAATGATGGAAAAGCAATTTTCTGAAGGCAGTGAACACTTTTATTCAGCCTGTGTGGTTATACAGCCACAAATACAGCCATTATCCTTTTGGGTCATATCCCAAGTAACAATGCAAATGCAAATTGGTTTTATTCATGTTTTATGGTAGTTTTATCAAAGCATTATGGAGTTTATTTGGTTTTATCAGGTCATTTTCCAAGTTAAGGTGGTTTTGATTGATCAACAGTTCTTAAGAGTGATTAAATGTGGTTTGAATGTGGTTTTATGGAGTGAAATCTCCATAAAACCACATCATTTATAAGTGTAATCCACCTTATAAGTAATTTTATAAGATACTTGATCCCCCTCTCAAGACATCGTTTTGCAACTTTCGTAAAATCTGATGAAAGCTTTGAACAAGTTTTATGTCATTCTTCTTCAAGATTAATGCATCTTGGAAATGCTGCCATAAAACGCTCTTAGAACCATTTGATTTTAAATCAGAGCACAGATTCACATTGATTTTTTGGCTATCTTACGAAAGACTTGTTTACCTTGAGCAATTCAAACAAGTTTTATTCAAGCGTAACTCATTTTTTCAAGAACAGAACAAATAAAGATGAACTTGTCGCGCTCCTCAAAAAATCTTGTTAGTCTTGTGCCAGAATTATTAGTTTTATTTGCGCTTTATGGTAAAGGGTGTCCACGATGAAATTGCCACACACAAAATTGATTCGCAAAATTCGAGTTTTCATCCGATTGCCATCAAATTTTCAGGGATTGAGAAATAACTATTAAACTTCATTTTACCATTTTACTCGTATTTTATTTACAGTCCATACGCAAATGCCCGCACCTTGGCCTTATCCCCGGCCGTAAGATTCTGCACAACCTGTGAATCAACCGTTTTTGCATGTAAACCCATACTTTCTTCAGTTCCTCGACTGTCTTCACTACCTTAGGTCGTTTAAGAAGGTGCTGCTTCATAATCGCCCAGTACTTCTCGATGGGCGGAGCTCCGGAGTGTTGGGAGGTTGAACATTTTCGGCACGAAATTGACCTTATTGTCCGCATACCACTTCAGCACGTCCTTGGAGTAGTGGCATGAGGCCAAATCCGGCCAGAAGATTGTTGGGACGTTGTGGGCCTTCAGAAGAGGAAGCAGCCGCTTCTGGAGGCACTCTTTTATGTACACCTGTCCGTTCATCGTGTCCTGGGTCACGAAAGGTGCACTCCGCTTCCCGCACGTGCAGATGGCTTGCCAAACCAGGAATTTCTTCGCAAATTTGGACATCTTCTGAGTGCGGACATGCTCCGGAACGCTGAACTTATCCTTGGCCGTGAATAACAGGTTGCCGGGGATCTGTTTGAAGTCGGCCTTCACATATGTTTCGTCGTCCATGATGCAGCATTCAACTTTCGTCAGCATGTTGAGGTACAACTTCCTGGCACGGGTTTTGGCGGACTTGTTCTGCTTCTCGTCGCGATTAGGGGCCTTTTGTACCTTGAACGTTCGAAGCCCAGCCTTACTTTTGGCCTTCTGGACAAAACTTCAGCTTAGGTGCAACTTTAGCCACATCCCGAACGGAGGCGTTCGAATTTCGGTTGAAGGCCCCAACTACGCGGTTGTGATTTTTGGTGTTGTACGGAATACTTTTTCCTTCACTTCTGGGCTTCCGATCGGTGGTCAACCGTTCCTCGAACCGCTTAATCACTCGCGAAACCGTGGAATTCGTGATTCCCAACGTTTTAGCGATGGAACGATGCGAGAGATCCTTGTTCTCGTGATGAATGCGCAAGATTTTATCACGCACGAGCTGTTCTTTCGACTCCATTTCCGCGTTTTGATCACAGGACTTTAAAACTTGCAGGATGTAAATAATGCACTATGAACTAAATCCACCCAAATTTTCATAAAATTCTACCCAACGGTTAAAAAGTTAGAGCAATTTCATAGTGTGGCAATTTCATCGTGGACACCCTTTAGTTTCAGATAACACCATTGAAAAAATGGCGAGCGTGGCTATTCTGCATTCCCTCGGAATGGTAGCCATTTGCATATGTATGCAACAAAACAATGCTACGAATAATGTTTGCTGTTTAAATTACATTTTGAAACTAAAAACGGATTATAGACACAAATTATTTAAGATCTAACAATGTATTAGCCTTGTCACCTTATTGATGAATTTTGAAGTATATTTTATTTGTTAAATTAATCAATGTTCTAGCAATAAATCCGTGGCGTATTAAAATTTTCGAACTTTTATGTTATAAAACACCAATAAACTTAACGTCGCATTAAAAACAAATCAATTGCAGGCATAAAACTCATGCATTTTTGGTCAATTTTACAATTAATTTACATATGTATCCACTTTGGAACAGAAACCTCATATGTGCATCGATTTTTTTTTCTTCCTTAGCTTCCACTCGACTATAAACAAAAAAAGTCCTCATTCAGCAGAACGAATCCAAAAATGGAATCTTCGAAACATATTTGTGAACGACTGGAAAAGTTCTTAAAAAGGAAAGTCATAAAACTATCCAATCTTGTGGTAGTTTTATTATAGTTTTAAGCATGTCTTGAATGTCGTTACAAGTATGTACCGATAAAACTATCAAGTTTCAAGCAAACCTTGGGAAATACTCTTGAGAACCTCTCGTAGTTTGGGCCTTTCTGAACTTATGAGAGTTTTATGGTTGTTTTATCGATGTTATGTAGAATATCTAGTTATATGCGTGGTTTTATCAAATGATTCTTGAAAACTTCTTCAAGTTTACCTTAAAATGTTTGAATTTATGAATTTTTCAATAGTAAGGCTTGCTTCATTTAGAATTGGAACAAACTTTTGCTCATATTGTGGCGCTCCTGGTGGACGGATTTGGAAGTTCTTGGCGCCCACGTGTCGGGAATTTTGTCAACTTCACGTTTGTATTTTTGACATTCCGCAAATCGACTGTACTCTGTAAACAATCAACATGGAAGCCGAAAGAACGGTGCACAGTTATTTGGAAAATCCATTGTGGTCTTCATCTAGGCTAGCTAAACAGCTGCAATTGCCCAGAAATACCGTATGGCGCGTTATCAAACGGTATAAGGAAACATTGACGACGATTCGGAAGCCTCAAGCCAATCGTCGGAGTGGAACTGTCGACCGGAAACTGCGTGGTAAGATTTTGAAGACGATTAAGAGGAATCCCAATCTGTCGGACCGTGATTTGGCCAGAAAATTCGGTGCTGCCCATAGTACCGTGAGGAGAACTCGACTCCGGGAAGGAATCAAGTCGTATCGAGCTAGCAAACAGCCAAATCGGACCATAAAACATAATTATGTGGCCAAAATCCGTGCTCGGAAGCTATACGACCAGGTGCTGACCAAGTTCGACGGGTGTCTTCTGATGGACGATGAAACCTATGTCAAGGCTGACTTCGGCAAATCCCAGGTCAAAAATTTTACTTGGCAACGGCTCGGGGGGATGTTCCAGCCAAATTTAAATTTGTTTTTGCCGACAAATTTGCACGAAAATTCATGATTTGGCAGGGCATTTGCAGCTGTGGCAAAAAAACGAAAGTTTTCGTTACAAATAAGACAATGACGTCGGAACTATACCAAAAAAAATGTCTCCAAAAACGAATTTTGCCATTCATTCGATCCCACGACCATCCCGTAATGTTTTGGCCAGATTTGGCAAGCTGCCATTACAGCAAAGTCGTTCAGGAATGGTATGCAGAGAAAGGGGTCCAGGTTGTTCCGAAAAACCTTAACCCACCCAACAGCCCCCCTATTGAGAAATACTGGGCAAGAGGAGACTCAAGGCAAAGGGAAAGGTTGTCAAAGACATCAATCAGATGAAGACCTGGTGGAATAAGATAGCTAAAACGATGGACGAAGAAGGTGTGCGCCGCCTAATGAGCCGTGTTACAGGAAAAATTCGAGAATTCCTTCGAAACCGTGAGGAATAATTTTATCCGTATTTTTTCTTAAAAGTATGAAGAAAACGCTACATTTGTATAAAAAAAAAATCTTGAATTCAATAATAAATAACTGAAATACAGGCAATTGTTTTTGTTCCAATTCTATCTGAAGCAAGCTTTATGTGGTCCGAAATCAACAATGTTCTCTATTGAAATAGATGCGTAGAAATACTTCCGATCGATTGATGTAAACATTTCGAAAATCTTTTGATAGATGACTGAAATATTCATGCTCAAAACCTGACCTCTTTTCGTGACGGTTAGAATGAGATTTTTTTTAAATTGTACCCAGTATAAAAAACAAAGCCAAAAGCCTGGTTTGCAGAACTCTTTTATAAAATATTGCCAATGCCGTTGCATCCAATGAAAGCTCCAAGTATGTTGTGAAAATCGTTAAATTACTACCGATTCAGGTCAGCCCTGCATTCAGATGTTGTTTCGGTTCCGACATTAAAGCCATTCCCATTAACTGACGTCCCACTCCTCGCAGCATTTACCTGATGCAAACAAATCGAGGGCGTTTACCTGTTCAATATATCAACAGTCACCGTATTCCAAACACGTACTCCATTAATCGCTCATCCATCACATTACCGCCACCGGCGGTTCGGCCATTATCATTATTATAACGCTCCAAATTATATCCCACTAATCGATGCCAACCGGATAAATACCGGATCTCCACCCACAGGGTGAAAAAAAACAAGAGAATCCTCCAACCTTGTTCCGGGCCATCGTCCGGTCCAGCACTTGACAACAGCCACCTCAGCGGTTGTATCCCACACCGGTTGCCTTCAATTCTTCGCCAAAATGGAGATGACGTAAATCGGGGTGATATTCGAGCAAAACTAACCTCAAAGGCGAAAAATTCGTCGGATCATTAAAGCAGGAACGGGGGGAGGTGCCGGGATCGTATGAGCGTAGTGATTAGCGATCTTTTCTCTTGCCCGCACCGCACGCGATGGGGATAAAAATAGAGGAGACCAGTCGCGACGACGACGACGACGACGACGATGATGATGAGTTTGATGTTTGCGTTTGCGATTCTAGTAGAGAGAAACGACGAATTACCGATTAATTACAAGGTTGTACGTGTCCGGTGCGCGCACGGGTCGGGCCTAAATTTAGACGTTCGTCGCCACCGTTCCAAAATTGTTTGTCCAGCTAAAATATGGGGCTCGAGTGTGTCGGGAGATAATAGACAAGGATATGTTACAGCAAAAGCTCCCCGGCAGCAGTTTGAATTGTTTAGAATTGTTTTATCAATTCCTTGGAGAACTAGATAAAGCACCTAGTTTGCAAACCCATCGTTCACATCAACGTCAAATGCGCTTCTCTTAATCGTGTTCGATTTCGTGTATTTACAGCAAAGCCCCGGAGTCTCAGGTGAGCATAAATAACGAAACTATCAATTTTCCGAACGGCAACCCACACAGTTCCATCCCTCTTTCCGAGAAAAAAACGAAAAACTTCCAACCACAAGTAAACCTAGAACCCCAGTCAGTGGTAGCCGAACTGCCCCACCCTCCTTATTTCCCACCATCCACCGAAGTCAGCCGCTCCAATCTCGAAAGCAGACGTGAAAAACAACCGGGAAAGCTAAACCAATTCGACTGTTTTCGGAACAAGGAAATAAATCAGAGCCTAATTGAGCAAAACGAAATACTATCTGCTTCCTTTGACTGTCGGAATGCTGGTCGGTATGTGTCGGCCGGCCCGTCGGTCTCGGAACTCGGCGCACCTACGATTCGATTTCGATTTTCTTTGAATGTTTCCTCCCTCTCCCCTTTTCAGAGGATGCCATTTCCGGAGGGATGTGAGCCCAAGCATCAAGCACTACTGACTTATGTGATAGGCCGGTGATGGGGGCGGAGGGTTGCAGCTGGTGAATCTGTGCCGCACTTTAAATCTTTGCACACGTGAGTCTCGGCAAAAATGCTCAGAGCATCAATCTATGAATAACAGAGTACTTTTCGTCGCATCCAAAATCCGACCCGAAGGGAAAATTGATGTGATTTTCAATTTTAATTTGGATCGCTTCAGCTACGATGGCTCTTCTCTAGCCTCTGAATCTGGCCTACATTTGCTTGATGGGGTGCGTGTGTTGGTGTGTCTGTCGCCATCGGAGGGTTGAATTATTGGCTCTGCTGAAATTGGTCCCGAGGTATGTGTCGGTACCGTTTAACGGGAGAGCTTGATTACTATTTCAAAAACATCAGCATCTCTCAAAGCTGACTTAGTCTTAGGAATTTCACTCAGGCCGAAATTTCTATGGAAACCTGTATAAGCAAAATGATTATGCTTCAAGCGCTGTGGAGAACAGCCTTTTCGTACCACAAGGGAGTGTATTAGGGCCCATTTTATTCATTCTATACATCAATGGCATGCGACGAGTCTTGCGATTTTGTAATATTTATCTTTTTGCAGATGACACCGTTCCATTCAATGCTTAAAGCCTTAATGAGCCCGTTCCACATTTGGATTTGGATTTACGTTCTCTTAGTTGATGATTGAAGTACAAACAGACCTTGAGAAAAGGTTGACTTCTGATCCCACTAAAACCTGTATCCTTGTTGGCCTTGTTCTTAACCATTTGGCCACCATGGAGTCATTTAGCTCCTTCTTATTGTCTGAGCCATTTAGCTCCCACCTAGTTTGGATAAGTCATTCAGCTCCCATCCTCTACACAATCGACACGAGTAGTCTACCCAACTGCGACGGAGGATTCTCCACGGTGAGTCATTTAGTTCAAAAATACTGATGTAATCTATTCGAGTAGTCACAGACTG
>JASCZW010017074.1:0-17626 GCA_034211315.2 Aedes japonicus | reverse complement strand
TACGTCAAACTCGATTCCCGGCTTCCCGATCAAAGTCTACATCGCGATTGGACGTGGGATGTTTTCGGGAAGATATAAAGATCATGTTTTGCCGACAAGTTCGTGAAGAAGGCCATGATTTGGCAAGCGATTTGCAGTTGTGGCCTTACAATGAAGAATGCCTGAAAAAGCGTGTATTGCCGATCTTCCGCGAACAAAGGGACAAAGTCGTCTTTGGTTCGATTTAACGAGATTGCTATTACTCCAAGGTGGTTCTGGAGTAGTATGCTGCCAACAAGATCGATTTGTCTCCAAAACTAATAAATTTCCCCGAGTTTCGACTAATCGAAAAATACTTCAAATCCCGGATCCATTTAAAAATTAAGTTCCCATATGTTAGATTGCTAGTGAATTTTGGTCTTATTTTTCAACTGATTAACTCATGCGGCAATATAAGGGCCTCTCCTGTTCCAGCTGAGCTGAGTCCACTCTTTTTGAGTTATCGTGCGCACATCTACCTTTTTGTACGTATACATTTATTTGCTCCGTGATCTTCTATTTACGGACATCGACAGAATTCTTCTGGACGACTTAAAAGTGTTTTTATAAAGCGTCAAACTTCTCAAGTGAGCGTAACTATTGTCGGCAGCCCTTTCTTATTCTGCTGTCGTTCCATTTTAAATTGCACGTGAAAAAAATTCTACGGTAGCATTTCCGAATGCATGTCTTTTATTTGAAGAAAAATATGGGTTAATGGAGCGTATCACTATTTGAAAGGTTATACCTGAACTATGGCAAAAGCCATAAAGCTTTATTGAGTTTTATTAATGTTTTATGAAAGCCACAAGAAATCAATTTGGTTTTATTATGGCAGTAAGAGGTGCCAATAGGTTTCAAGTTTAAGCCAGGTTTATAAGAACCTACACAGCTTCATTACAACGATCAAAAGTTCCCTTTACTCCTTAGACTCCTTACACACTTAGAAATTATGAATTTTACACGAGACCTAATTTATGTTTGTAAATAGTCGGGGAACGTAAAGTCGGGGAACGTAATAGTCGGGGGACGTAAAGAAAGATTTCGTGTGAAATTATGTCTTTTGAAACTGACACATACGCAATTCAACAAAAGATGTGTTAGGTTGAATTTATTTTCTCATCTCTTGCAACACATTCTTATGCGCTCAAGGACGCTTGCATGTGTCGGTCTCAGGGACAGAAATTTACACGAGATTTTGGTAGTGTGTATCAAAGGTTTTATTTTGACTTTATGTACTCTTAAAATGCTGTTCTTACATGCCGTTTGAGGATTTATTCAAATTGTCTTCTTATGGACAGTTGAAAAAGCATTCTAAAACCATTTTGCCTCCAGTAAATGCATTAAATGGCAAATTGGCATCTAGAAAAGCTACAAAAAAAAATTTATATGTACTACAAATGAACTGTAGATCAGAGACAAATTTTGGCATTCTTTTTGATAACTATATTGAATTCCATAAATTTTAAGGTAATTCATGATTTATTTCAATTTTGTTTTTGATGATGTAAACTCGCAAAATCTCCGAGGCGCACTTATTTTTGGCTTTTTTCGTGCCAATATTCATCATACAATTAAATGTGCATATGGTTTGGAGCATAATAAGCTATAAAAAAAACTCAATTTGTTGTGGATATTTTGCTTTCAAACAAAATTTCCCGCAAAACTCGAACTTTTTTCTTCGATATTACTTACTGTTAAATGAATCAGAAGTGCAGAGAATCGAATCACCGTGAAGTTTGACATCTGTGGCCATTTGGCCCTATGCTGGTTTTGATGGCAGCCAATGGGCTTTGTGAAGGTTCTCAAGTAGTCATAACATCTCTCACTAGAACATTTTCAAAATTTTTATGGTCTTGTAAAGGTTTTATACATTTGTTTGCACAACCGTTTATAGAGTTGTCCACTTTGTACACATTTCGGCTTTAAAGATGCATAGAGGAAATGTTGGTGGACAAAACAGCTTTGAATGTTACTATAATTTAGAAGAAAAATTAGTAATCTCCATTTAATTCCAACTACCTTTGCTTATCTTCGACAGATACGCGTATTTCGTCTACAATGTGCAGACTTCTTCAGTGTCTCGTACTAATAACTCGAGTCGAGTTATTTCACTTGCACTTTTACGTTCATTAGGGCCACCATCACAACGAATTACATTTCCCTAATATAATGGTGATGCTAGTTTCCGTGGTGGTTCTGTCAGTTTTGAGAAATTTACGTTTGAATCATACTTCCTCGCTTTGTTTACAAAATCAGATATGGCTGTTTAAAAAAGTACTCGAGAAAACCCTTTTCGAATAAAAAACTACAAATTTTCGTGAAAATTAATCTGACTTTAGATATGAAACAGTAGAAAACAGTACAAACAGTCTTCTTGAAAAAATAGATATAATTTATTGAACCAATTTTTTGAGATTTTGAGTGAACAGTACCCGAACCTGAGCAATATTTGTTGACCGTACGCAGGAGCACTTAGGAACGGTACTGTCAAAAATTTTCAGCTGATGAAGAAAATTTCATGTTCACAAATTGCAGTCAATCAATTTACCCGTAATTCTAATATGAAAACTTATCGATCACGAGTCTTTATATGTATTCATCAATGGACGTAAGCCTTCTAAAATTTTGCGTAAGTATTATAAAATTGTGAATGGAAATCGGAGACGTAGCGTAGCCGTTCTGCTGTTATTGGGTTGGCGTTTTAACGCTGGTTGGTTTTCAATATATGTTAATCCCGATATCAACTGAGAGTAGTAATTGGGAGACGATTCTTGCGTAAAAGAAGAATTCTAAAGAATCCATCATTGAGGATGTAACGTGGGTTTCATGGTTGCATTTGCCGTGTGCACATCACATGTTGGAATTGGTTCTATGAAATTCAAAGGTTCATGAAAACAGAAACATATTCACCTATAAGTCGTTTACATACCCAACATATTCTTCACAATACATGTTGCAGGCTCAGTAAGGACGATGGACTCGTCTGCTTGGCGCTCATGCTTTGCTTGCTGATTTGAAGTTGTTTCCAGCCATTCTCAAAATTGAGAATCATTTTCAATGAAGTCTATTTCTGGCTGATCGTTTTGAAGTATTGTACTTAGCACCTTAGGGTATCTTCAACGGCGACCCAAATCGTGGATTGGATTTTTTTTAGACCAAACGCAGGCACCTTGGCTCAATCTGTATTGTATATTTTGTTTTATACTGGATCTATTTTGCATCATTTTAAATCTGGTTTATGTTTTGATCTAGTCTTGCAGCAAGTTGAAACAAGAAAAATATCGTTCCAAAACTTTACACGCTACTTCATAATACCAATTATTGAGTAAAATTTAAGCTTTTACTAAACATGTGTTTTTTTGAGTTTATTCTGAGGTATATTTGTTATCCGAAAAGTAGCCGTGTTTGCTCCGTGTGATGCTGGTGACGGACAGAAAGTTGGCAAATAGTTAGTAACTAGAAATTAGAAGAAAAATTAGTATTTTCCATTTAATTCCAACTACTTTTGCTTATCTTGACAGATACGCGTATTTCGTCTACAATGTGCAGACTTCTTCAGTGTCTCGTACTAATAACTTAAGTACGAGACACTGAAGAAGTCTGCACATTGTAGACGAAATACGCGTATCTGTCAAGATAAGCAAAAGTAGTTGGAATTAAATGGAAATTACTAATTTTTCTTCTAATTTCTAGTTACAGGTATTCCACTAAACAGCTCAAACCCTCTAGGATTCAAAAATTTAGTGCTCGCCTCGGATGCTGATATTTACCTCATGTTGCTCCCGGTGTCAGTGAATTGCCTTCTCGTTGCATTCCTAAATACCGAATGCTTGTCTCAGTTTTTTTTTACAGCCACTGCATTTTCCGGAAAGCAATGACTAGAAATGCGGAGGTTCCAAGATTTCGAATAGTATTTTGAGTGCTCGGAATTGAAAAGTAATGAAGTTCTAAAAGTAAACAATCGGTTTATTGATAGATTGGTCATGTTAAGCACTAGCAAATAGCTCATACAGATAAATTTTAGAAAAGCTTCTTGTTGACCCTAGTTGTCGCATAATGTCCAGGAACACCTCCCTTGGCATGCGGAAACGCAGAAAGTGCTTCTCGTCGTAAGTTGACGTGTCGCTAAAGTAGTCCTGGAACAGCTTCTAATGATACCTAATATCGTTTTAATGAAATGCATGCATTCACACGCCCACCTCAGGCAAACGAAAGAGCTACTATTCGAGGTAACGACGCACTATTGGCATTCAAAATTATTTGATTAAGTCAACCAATGGTAAAATGTTTGAGAAAAATCTGCGATTTTTGAAAAAAAGCTTCTGATCTCTGTGGTTGAATGATTCACAAGATGACAGGTGTTGGCGGGTTCAACAACATGAAATACAACACAGGTGTGGGAACGCAAAGTTAATCTATTTTAGCTAATTCTTTTCAAGTTTCACTGATGCAAATCAAGTGTTAAGTTTTTCTTAAAATAAATCACCGCTGAAGATGCTCTTAATTCCCCTTCATTATTTCTTGTTTCAATCACAGCTCCAATGTCACTGTCGTGGCTTTTCTGGTGACTCAAAGCAACACACCCAGCGGCTGCATCTAAAATGATTTTTCAGGACCATTAGGGGTGAATGCACAAAATTGTACTTATGTGGTCCTTATAAATCTGTATTTTTGAGAAAACTGTAAAAGGATTTTCTCCTGTTAGTGCCTTGTCTATTTGCACAGCAAAAGAACTTACACTTGTGGCCCTTGTCAAATCCGATAAACAATGTTTTGGTAATGAAAATGTTTGACATTTAGACCATCAAATGCCAGGTACAATGGCAGTTAAATTTCTTACACACTTTTTAATTTGACTTGCATTTTTGTTCTCTGTTGCCAGAGCTGAAGAAAAGAAAGATTTTGGAATATTGCTTAGCAGTTTTTTTTGCATTTTCGATCAATTACTTCAACAATTTTGGCCACAAAGTTGTAGGAATAGATTCTGCGTTTGAGGCTGACTCAAAAATTCTCGATTGGCCGCAGCTGGGGAATGTTCGGAGAGTTCGCATTGAATTTTAGTTACGGCCGGTGATCCCAGGATTTCTTTGAAATGCCCTAGTTATCATCGTTTGTACTTTCCACTTTTGGGTAAGTTATGCGCACAGCAAAATCTAGCGAGTGTCAGTTTCGGAAACATCTTTCCTATTTCTCAATATATGGGTCAAATCAATACAGATAACGAAATTTAATTCTATCTCTAACGTCTTCAGCATGTCCACGTTGAATTTTAAGCAATAAGATAATGGCAGCAGATAAAATCTAGACATTATCCAACATAACCGTTTGCAAATTTCATTTTTACAGAGTTATATATGCACTGTAAAACAGTTGATTGAGTTGTTAATCCTTCTTTCTGTAAAATTCTCGAACTTTCTTTGGTTGACCCGCCATCAGATTCCGTACAGTATCCTAAGATACGATAGCGGCGACGGATTTCTTCTCTTTAAATCGTCGATCTCATTTTCTTTCGTTTTAGCTTCCGCTTAACCAGAGCCCAATATTTTTCTATCAGGCGAAGTGCTAGACAGTTAGGCGGGCAGGCAATTTTCGGCACGTATTTGAACTTGTAGCCGGTCCCTAATAATGGTTGTGTTTAAAATATTTTAACAAGTGCTTTGGTAAACCTTCACTTAATTCGTCACCCTATACCTCAAATTGACCTTTACTAGGGAAATTTTCCGCTTCGATCGTTATAAGAGGCAGTTTTGGAATTAATGTTGGAGAAAAATCAAGACAATATAATGTTTTTTCGTCTTTGAATCTGGAATGTGACAACTTTCTCCCTAACGAATGGTTCGTCTTAATGCTTAATACAATGGACTCACTCCGCTGTTTCCAAAAACATGAGGTGGGAGGACGTGGAGAATCGATGAATTGGATTTGTTTCACATAAGTATTGTTTTTAATGATCCCATTATTTGTAATGTGATTACAAACGTTCATAAATAACGTATGAGGTGTTGAAATAGTGTTATATGTATCTCGGATTATTTAAAATTTAAGCACGAGGGACGAAGAATTTACTCCATCATACGTTTCTGCAAACATCGGGTCCTCAAATCATTTCAGGTAATCACATTGACCTTGAAATATAGGGTAAGAAATGCCCTGATTCAATGAAAGTAAAGTGGACTTTGGGATTGGGTTTAAACGCAAGCCTCTGAAAGGGTGCCTCCACATTAAATTGCACCACAAAAAAAAACGCTGTAGGAAATTACTCATTGGATATTTTCTCTCGAAAATTAGGGTAGAAGCTAAACTACTTCTTGATTGTTCTTGCTGTATTTTTGTCGCTGTCAGTTTTTGAAGTCAGAAAAAATGGCGTCACTGGAAAAGCATTGTCGCGAATTGATTTTGCGCAATCACCTGGAATATCCTTAACTCTCTTATCGGGACAACTATACTTTCATTACTTTTGTAACCAAGGACATGACCCCCGGCAACGCACTGGAACTAAAAAAAAATTTAAAAAAAACGAAAAATGCTGGACTATTATAAAGCAGGCACAACTGAAGCATCTCAAGGAGGTCAAATCTGAGGAAGACATGGAGAAAAAGAGGGTTTCGGTACAGAAGAAGATGCAGCCAGATGTTGTACAGAGCCTAATGAGTGAAGTGAAGCGTCAGGTGCGAGCGCACGGTTATGGTATTGAAGTGGAATGAAATAAATTTGCCAAAAGCCTACTAATGGGACACTTTTAATTGTCTGAAAGTTTGAAAAGGATCGGTCTACTAGGCAATTTTCTTCAGCGTCTTTTCCGTGATGAAAGTTGATATGGTACCTCCTTAACATGAGCAATATTAATGGAGGAATCATTATTGTTTGTAAGGACCTCAAGTGAAAAAAAAAACAAATCGTTTTTTATAATGTGAGTCAAACGGGGACCTTCCTCCTGTCAAAGAATGTAATCCATTATGCTTTTCTTTTTCATAACAAACTCGCATCACTTGCATGTGAATCCCATGTACATTCCCTACTAGGAGGGCACCCTTTCATTGTGCATGCAACCGATCTAATTTACGCTATATCTGGCTCAAATTTACATGAAATATCCCATGAATGTGTAAACCTAGCATGCATTATATGTGCATAGATAGTGCAGAAAATTACATGAAACTAACACCATGATAGAGAGTTTTGTTGTAGTTGGTAAACAATAGACAACTTTTTTTCATTGGTTAGCTTAATGTTTATAACTGTGGAAGTACATCTATAAAGACAGCAGAAACAGAGTAAAAATCCTTTTAAATGGAACATCTTATCAATTTGAAGTTGTTATCATAAGTTTTTTGTCAATATATCCATTTTCTCTGGTTTCCAAAGAACCCTTCACAAATACTTCGTTTGGATTTCCCTCATAAAAACTCAGAATCATGCTATGCACTACACTCAAAAATGTTTCAAATTTTTTGCCCAGTACTTCTGCCATCCCACTGTGCCAGCCACCTCCCAAGCACGTAGCCCTCCCGAGAGGGTTGCTCGCTCATAAAATAGGAGCTTTCGCGAGGCGCGGGCCACATAAACACTGCCCGACTGAGCTTCACCGATGCATATTCAGCGCGAGTGAGACAACACAACTCTCGCACACTCATCCACCCAGCCCAGTCAGCCAGTCAGCCAGTCAGTCAGTCAGCTTGTATATTGTCCATTTTTCACGTTCCCTTTCGCACGACCGACTCGCTGCGAACGTGCTGCCGCGCTCTCGGGTCGACTTCATTATGCTTTATAGCGATTCTGGGTTAGTGCGGCCGGTCGGCCGTACAACAGTCTCTTATGTGGGTCTCATCCGACGACGACGACGACGACGAGAGCGACTTATGCGAAATGTACATGACCAGCGATACTAAGCGCCACAGTGTTCGACGACGACGACGACGACGTCTTCGCGCGCTTCTTTGCAGTAGGTGGAAGGGGAGACGTCTGACGGGACAGTCGAGCGCACACACTCACTCAGGGCACACACAGAGGCATGCGAAGATCGACGACGACGACGAGCGTGTGGGTATATCTAATGACCTAGTATTTGGAACCGGTGGGGTAGGGATTAGCGAGCGGGATCGTGTGCGGGGGGTGTGGAGGAGGAAGGCGGGATGAGTGGTGCAATAGAGTGCTGCAGCAGCGAGGTTCTATGAGCTGGCTGAGGCCGTTGTTGCGGAATGCAGGGAGAGTGATTTCGCTTTCTTGTGGACAGTGGGCAAGTGTCGTTGGTCTGGGTGCGATGATTCTGGATCGGAGAGTTAGAAAGTGAAAATGTTCTGAGATTTTTACGAGCATTCGGTTACATGTAAACGATTAGCATAAGGTATCAGTATTATTGTATTTTTAGTGCGTTTGAGCACATAATAGCTACTACCCATTAAATGTTAGTACTTTTAAAACGGAAATAGCTAGCTGAGTGTATAGACCGTTTTCAGCGGCGTTTATCTTTTGATCTATAATCACAACAGTTCTATAGATACTGGATCATCAAATGAAAGTTTCAAATGCATTGACACACGGCAGCAAAGAGTAAAACAATAAAATAGTTTTTTCGACTCAGTTGCAATTTCTTTAAATTGATCTACGACTAAGTTTTTTTTTTTAATTGACGTTTCTGATAGGTTCCGCAGAATTCATAGTTTGGCGTATTGTACTCGAAAATTAAATTTTGAACGCCACGGTGAAAAAAAAAACACAGCTTGTATTTTTCAAATCCCAAAATTAATAGCCATTTGAGTTTAGATTAATCATCCGTGCATTAAACATACACAAATGGAAGTATTTTGCAGTGATTTAATTAAATCCTTAAATAAGTACAAAATACTTGCGTTTTGAGATTTTCACTTACCATCAGTATTTTTTCCAGTATATTTAACAAACCAGCAATAAATCTATTTTGCTGATATCCTCTACACTGAATCCGGATCTTAGCATAATCTTTCCCCACTACCATAGTTGTTCTACTGGTGTGAATTTTGCAGAAAAAGATGTAAAATACTCCTACACTTGTCGAGTTCAAGTGTACTGTTATGTTGATCTAGGATTAGTTTACTGCTCATTTTGATGAAATTTAGTTAATAAGACTGACTCAATATTTCTTTAAAAAAACATAAATCTTTGTCTTTTCTAAGCAAATAGGGTATCTCTCTAATTTTATGAACTTGTATGCACTGAATTAGTAATTGTCAAATGCTTAAATTATTCATTTGAACTAAAGTTTACATGATTTAAAATATTTTTCGACAGATTTATTGCTCTGTGATTAGTTTTAAATGGTTATGGCTTAATTTACATCATGTCAAATAGATTTCCATATCAAGTTCAGGTTCACTACAGGTTTTAGTTAATACAGACTTCTAAGTCTACTTCAACGGTTTTAATCGCTAACATCAGACGTCTGTTCCGATGACAGCAATGCAAAACTTCTTTAAAAGACGTCAATGAAGACGTACGAAGACTTTATCAATTAGTAACTATGGTCTTTAAGTTTTTTTTTTCATTTTTGACGAAAAATGGCTATCGTCTGTGTTTTCAATACTGGGGTTGACGTTGCGAGAGCAAACAGTAGGAGCGTCACGAATTATGTTTAGATTTTGAATTTTAATATATCAGTCATCTCACGAACGATTTCCAAGTATACACCAATCGATCGAGACACTCACTACGCGTCGATAACGGTATTGAAATCCACTGGTTTTAAAATAAAACTAACAGTTAGTTAATAAATGTGAAGCGCCCACTACGTGCATCTGAACGGTTGATTCCCAAAACAGATGACAGAGTCATAGACTAACCGGTTTGGGTGTGTATAAATACCGAAGCCGCAATATTTTCGATATTTGCAAATTTGGCAGCGTTGTACCCACATAGGGTATGTCCTTCCTTAGCTTAGTCGGTAATGGCGCAGCTACAAAGCAATACCATGCTGGAGGAGACTGGGTTCGATTCCCGGTCTGGTCGAGGAATTTTTCGTTAAGGAAAATTTCTCGACTCCCTGGGCATAGGGTATGATTGTACTTGCCACACAATCATACTTATGTTAAAAAAATTGTACCTGGTTTCGAAAGTTTTCAATTAATAACACTGGAAGTGCATTTAGAACACTAAGAGCACTTGAGAACAAGCAATAAGCTATTTGTGAAAGCAATAAGCTTTAAATGCTAAAGAAGAAGTAGCCACATAGGGCTAGTAGAAACAGTATGCAATTGGAGGTGAATGAAACCCAACGTGTTAGATAAAAGAGACAGCTGATTAAATTGTTAACTTTGTTAATAATACCAAATGGAACCAAATCAAACAAATATACATGCAGAAAATTGTAATTCCAATATGGTTAAATACAAATGAACTTGAATTGAATGATAAAGAACGCATACCAATCGACACTTGATATATGGAATATATAGGAATATCTCGACTTTCCCAGAAGAATTCATAGCAAAAATGATGATATAAAAGATACTGGAGTCAACAATGTACTAAATGCATCAGTTGAAGAATTCTCTAAATTGTAAACAAAACGCAAAAGATTATCTTTTACAAGGCGCAACTTATGTATGTTTACCACTTAGTTTATATCGATTTGCTTCAACGCTAACTTTTACTGCCGTTTTTGTCGAAGGCCGAAAGCCATAAATTCTAGAATACTGAATTTGCCACAAAACATATTTGAAAAATTGAAGACTTCAGAAAAACTCGATGTAATATCGGCGAATTATGTTTGTCTTAAATTTCAGGAGCATATATTAGTCGCAAATAACGTAAGTCTGTATCAATATGTTTATTATCGAATAAAATACTCGTATTCAGTCATTATTTTACATTTATTGTTAAGAAGTTCATCCCAAGGGAGCATGAAGCATGGATTCATTGTACTAATTTGGTACAATTAGCAGATGTGTGTTTGAAATGCTCGTTGACAGTTGAAGGACTTGGTGCACAATTTGTATCAAACACATTTCAAAAAAAAATTTTAGGCCGAAGCATCATTTTTTGATTCATTATTCATATATTAATCGAGTTCACTCTGGTCTCTCTTCAATTGTTGTATATAAATCGAGCATCGTTACCTATGGCGACGTGTTTCAAACCTATAGACGACGTGTTTCAAAAACCAAGCGAAACGTGAAAGATTTAAACAGTATTTGCACATCATGTCATTGCGCACAAATATGCTACAAGTTGTATGCGAAAGCTTCATGGCGGTTTGTAAATGAATTGTCAAAATTTGTAATTATTTGTTCTTTTAATTTAAGTTGAAGGAAAATTCAATTTATATGACTTTTGTTAGAGAAATTACTATGCTGATTCAACCACTAAATATTGATTCAGGGTTTGAAATTATGTGTCCAAATGCAATTGTGTTAAGAGAACCAACTTGAGACAGGGTAGTTTGTTCCTATGTTCAGCTATAAAAGCAAATATGTATTCCAAATAATGGAAAATTTGAACCTATGATAATCATTACTTAGCATTCGAAGCAATTGAATGTCTTCCTATTGTAAAAGTTGCACCCATCGATAGTTTGATGTGTTCGATATGTAGGGTCCAGTTTCTCCACTTGTGAGACGAACCAGACTCAGGATGACAGTCACGCAAATAGGATACAAAGAAAAACAGCGTTGCTTATTTAAAATATTCTTCTGTTACTGATCATAATCAGATAACTTGCCCAAATTAGTTTTCATCTTCAAGATACATGTGCACTCATTCAATCTTTTTGTATATAAGTGCCACTGCTGGCTACATTCAAACGATCTAAATACTTTACGTTGGTTCTAAACTTATTGGAATCCGTTAGTTTCAACTTTCATTTCATATTCATTTCATATTCGAACAATGTCAAGTATACTGCGTCTAGTTAAGTTTAGGCGCTCGAACCTAGTTGCCTTGAGTTTCAGATGATTTCGATTCACTCCTAATATTTGATTGGTTTCAAAATCATCCAGTTCTGCTTCATTTTATAATCGAGGGATACCACAAATTTATAGTCTGACACATGATTTACAAGCTTTGCAGATTTTTCAATTGCTCTACTTACTTTTTTTGGTTCAATGTCCCTTTAGGATGGCACCTGCGCAATAATCGTTTGTCATGAAACTTGGTTTCGGACTGGTTGGCTGCAGTTTCTCGAAGGACCTAGTATTCCTAGATCTTGTTCCACTTGGTTCAACCACCCAGCTCGCAGCGCTCCCCTGCGTCTTGTACCGTCCGGGTTCGAGGCAAACACAATTTCTGCGGGGTTGTTGTCTGGCATGCTCACAACGTGTTCCGCCTATTGTACCCTTCCAATTTGAGCGAGTTTCTGGATACTGGGTTCGCCATAGAGTTTCGCCAGCGCAGGGTTCATTTTTCTCCTCCATCCGCCGTTTTTCGAAAACTCCAAGTGCTTGCAGGATCTCCTTAAGCATTAGTTTATTCCCGTAGAGAACTATCGGCCTTATCAGCATTTTGTACAAGAAACACATAGTACGGAAACGCAGTTTAGCAGACCAAAAGGTCTTGTGAAGTCCACAGTTAGCACAACTTCCGGCTATTATGCGTCTCCGAGTATCTCTGCAGCAGTTGTTATCCAACGTCATCAATCATCCTTCTCATCTACTTTTTTGAACTCATCTCCGTCGATAATCACACTTCTGTTTGTGCGATCTCTGGTGTACTGCTCATGACCACCTGGAAGCCAATGAATTGACTGGATTTATTGAAAATCGTACCCCGCATGTTAAAGCCCGCACTTTTCATAACAGGAGGCAGGAAAGACCATCACCTTCCCAAAGTCCTTTGCGCGTTTTAAACGAGTCCAATAACGCATCCGATATCTTCACACAGCTCTGTACACCATCCATCGCTGCCATTTTTTCGATTTATTCAAAATACTGAGAAAAAAAAAACTTCCAATCTTCTAGACACCATTGGCATTCAAAAATGCTTTTCTGAATTCTAAAACTGTTAAGGCCTAAACTTAAACGCTAGACGATGCAATTTCAAAAGTCTCAAATTTCACTTGCAAATAAGAATCAAATTAGTTTAGAAAAAAAACGATATAGAATTAAATAGTTAGACAAATAAAAACCTTTTAAGCGATGCCAAACCTTTACAAACTGCAAACCTAAATGATCGAGATTCCCGTTTTCAAATATGCGATCAAACCAGAAGCCTTGTATAATTTTGAATCAAACTGCATTCTGCTGTCTTAGTCATAATCTGTTGAGGCAACACTATTGACTGAGGTTGGATTTCCGCTCGAAACAGCGGGCAACTCTTTTTGTCGCCGCTGTGGCCTCCGGCTTTCGATTTCCCCCCGATCCAGCTTTCCTGGCTCTCGAATTAGGTTTACTGAACACTTTCAATACGTTTCAACAAATTCAACAATTTCGCCAACATAGCGTGAGAGTAGCTTTGATTTTCGCCATGTACGTGCAACATTTTGATGCGTTGCTTCTTTTCCTTTGACGACATTTTGATGACTGAAGTGCATATCTCAAAATCAAATAGAGGCATGATGCTACACGCACACATCTTCAAAATGAGGGGTGTGCAAAATTTGTTAATGCACAATGACAGGAAATGCGTCGACTAAATTTTGTCGACTAAATTTTGATTTTGAATTGAGTAATTTGTCTGAAGTAGTTTAATGCCACGAGAAACTGAATTCAATTAGATTAAAAAGCATGCACTTTTTTACTCAACAGGGTTAGTTGATCATCTCGATAAATGAACGAAACTTAATAATGTCTAATCCGAAAGTGAAATGATGGGCTGAACAGATTGCATAGTTTATCTTCATTATGCGGATCGTCATTTTGCCTCTAGGAAACTCTGCGTTTAGTTCTTGACAATAGTTTTGTCTCATTTTTATTTATTGCTGGATTTTATTTACAGGGTGGCAACATGAAAGTGATACACTCATTTGTGATCTCCTCGCTACAATGTATACCATTATCGGTAGACCCCTTGTGTACGATTTGAAACAGTGACTTGTTGTCAGTTCATTCGTAAACAACAAACTGAATTAGTGCTCTTAAGTTGACGAAAATAGAAATGGATTCATGTAGAGAACAAATTCGGATCTTGCATCTTGACGGATTGACTAATTTGGAGATCAGAAGGAAGCTGTCGCATTTGAAGTTGAGCAGATTATTTGTGTACAGGACCATAAAACGTTTCAAAGATACTGGTACTGTTGTCCCTAAGAAGAAACCCGGTAAAAAACGCAGTGTACGGACGCCCTCAGCGATCAAGGCAGTTAATGAGCGAATTCGAAGGAATCCGGCTCGGTCGGCGAGAAAAATGGCGCGTGAAATGAAAATGAGTCACACATCAATGCAAAATATATTGAAAGGTGACCTTGGATATGGAGCTTTCAAAAAACAGAGGATTCACGGATTGACACGCAAGAATATTCAAGACAGAGTTGCCAGATCACGTGCGTTGCTTAAGACGCACGCTGGTCATAACATAATTTTTTCAGATGAAAAATGTTTACTCTGGAAATGTCCCTGAACAAACAAAATGATCGTGTATATGGAACAAATCTTCGTGAAATACCGGCTGACAAACGAGGGGTTGAACGATATCAAAATGCCTCTGCGGTGATGGTTTGGGGTGCAATATCGTCAAAAGGCAAATTACCGCTGCTGTTCATAGATAGGAGGGGTGAAAATAAACAAAGAGTACTATTTACAATACGTCATCAAGGACCACCTACTTCCCTTTGCTAAGAAACTTTTCGGTGCGGAAAGTTTTTGCTTCCAGCAAGATTCAGCTCCAGCGCATAAGGCCATAGTTGTTCAGCATTGGTGTAAGCAAAACTTACCATGTTTCATCAGCTGCTCAGAATGGCCTGCATCGTCTCCTGATTTGAACCCACTGGACCTCAGCATCTGGGGCTACATGCTTGGAAAACTGGGCAATATGAAGCACATGTGTTTGGACTCATTTAAAAAACGCTTGGTTGAGATTTGGGATCAAATGCCGGAGGAGGTGGTGCGTGCGGCTTGCAAAAACTTTGAGAAGCGTCTCCGTACCGTGATTAAATACAAAGGTGAAAGGTTTGAACTTCACTAAGCACAATAAAAGTTTAACATTTTGTCTTGTTATTAAAAGTGAAATGAATGAGAAATACAATTCTGTTTAAGTTTTATAACAATTTCCGAGCGTATCATTTCTACGTTGCCACCCTGTATACTGAAAATTATCGCCTATCAGTATTCTTATATGTCAATTAAAAAGATTTATTCCTTAGGATGTATGTTTTTTGAAAAGCAATTAAACGCTTAGTATTGTAAACAGATAAACTAAAAATTGTTAATTTCGGTGATATATTGCCTTGTTTAGTTTTATGACCACGCCTGCTGAAAACACCTCTTTTCTGTACAATTTTTGTATTTCGATAAATCTTCAAAATTTATTACATACGACTCAGCGATTTTGAGCGATTACAGCTGTTTTATAAATATGTTTCAAATGGATTCCAAAACAACATCTCGGAAGATACTTTATTTCCTAGAAACGATTTTGAACGCTATAAAATGTAACATAACTTGGAAGAAAGAATTAGTTGTCATTGATGAATAACATGCAAGTAAACGCAATGGCCAATCTTCAACATGTAAAAGTTTGAAATCTCGTATTAGAATATAGTACTTCAACAATCATTAATGTTTGTGGGTTTCGTGGTCGTGCGGTTTGCGGCGTTCTCCCGTCCTTCAAGAGTTCCACGAAATGAGGGTTTGATTCCTGCTCCAGCCGCAACCTTATACTCCCAACTGATCTACTGGGTGCTGTGAGTTGTCCGTTGTCTCTAATGTTAAGTATTCAGTTTGTTCAACCTTTGGTTGAAGATGGTGTCAATTGCCGTATTACTTTTGAATTCTAGTTTTAACAAACAATTATTTAAGATTTATATGTTCACAAAACTTTCCGCTTCTGATTCTCCGCAAATGCCAAATGCCATTCAAATCAAAAGTCATACTTACTTTACATTTTTTAAATATGACGTACAACTATCTACTAAGACATTTTCTTTCGCCATAGAACGTTTAAACGACTATTGAATATTTACTTTTGGAGATTAGTTTCCGCTTTTTTCAGTCTTTAATAAGCAGCTACAACTAAGTTTTGCTTATATTATCCAACGTTTCGACGATATATTACATCTTCATCTGAGCCTTCAAGACTTTGTTGTATTGTGAAACATATACACTCACAGAACAACAAAGCCTCTATGTCCCAGTTGAAGATAGAATATATCATCGAAACGTTAGATAATAGAAGCACTTTCTCTGTAAATAAATAAAAAGTTGGCTCCGCAAAGCTAACACGGTTGAACCTTCCTCACAAATTAACTGAAATAATAATCCCATCAGGCACATCACCTGCCAAATTTCGAAGGGCTCATGCATTCCAGGCCAAAACATAAGCCAAAATTTACTAACAAGTGCCTACTTGCATATTATTAGTCCACTCCACATGTGTTAAGCTCTTCCGCTCCCGCTTTTCACCACCGTCTCCGAAAAAGTGTCTTCATTTTCTGTGACAGCGATTTTGTCGTCTTGCCCTGTGTTCCAATGTCCACTGGCTTCATACTAACTCAATATGTTCGTGAATCGGCGCATTGCGCGCACACATCGATGTGTGCGGATCGAGAGCGAAATTTATTCAAATGAGGTCGACGAACCTTCGACGCGGCCAGGCAGGCAGGCGGCGGCAGTTCACTCTGCATGCGTGTGCAAGCAAGCGCTTTGATTGGAGGATCTACTAAGCTAGTAGGCCTACTACCTACATACTTTTACGAAAGAAAAAAAAGTAGGCAACTACTAGCTACCCTTCTCGGTGTTGGTGGTGAATCCCAATCGGGCCACAACAAGTGAAACTGGGACTCGGGGCTGAAGTATTAACGATCCTCGGAAGTAAGTTGTTGGACGGTGGTTTACGGATGAATTAATTATGCAGCTTGTCTGTTTGACCCAGATCAAGTCCCCGGACGGGGTGGAGTGGGGGACGTGGCGCTGAAATCGTGTCGGATGCAGCAACAACAACAACAACAACCACATTCGCTAATTATTGACTTCTTGGCGCGAAATTACCACATCTTTCCAGTGCGGTACACAAAAGCAGATTGGTGCGCCGATCAATTCAAATTTATGCAATTCCACGCCAATATGAGTGAGTGCCTACCGCGTCGCCACCCGCCTGCGATAAAATCGTATCAGTCGTCAGCGAGCGGGGCGCGATGAAGTAACAGCACGTTCACTCAAACCATTCGCGCTATCACTTGCATAACTTCAAATTGCACTCGATGGAGGCCGCTTTGTAACGAACAGGTGTTTGAGTGTTCTCTCGCTCTCTGGCTGGGTGGATAGATCTCGCATGTACACACGGTATGGGTTCGAACGAGAGTTGTGAACTCGAAACAACCGATAACAGAACAACCGCACTTTTCTGATGAACGGTTGACGCAGGTCTTTTTCAGCTCGATCACACTTTACTGGCGATTGTGCGTCTCCATTTTTGTATTTTTTTTGCCATACAAAGTGGTTTAATTACGCGATCGAAATCAGGAGTGAGCTGAATTGAAACATCTATG
>JASCZW010017073.1:0-17651 GCA_034211315.2 Aedes japonicus | reverse complement strand
TCGAGTAACCACATGCGTGCCAAAGAAAGACTTGTACTAAAAACATACCGGAAGCAGAAAAAACCCAAAAGGAACCCAAAACAGGCACGTGAAACGGGCGCAAACCCTACGATTCGTTATTGTGTTGAAATTCCGTGTATAATAATGGACGATGAAACGTATGTGAAACTAGATTACAAAACGCTTCCCGAACCACAATTCTAGATTGTAAGTGAAGACAAAAACATCCCTAAACGGAGAAGGCCATTTTTTACCGGAAAAATCTCGGTAAGAAGGTTATGGTTTGGCAGGCAATATGCGAGTAAGGTAAAACACCGAGTCCGTACATCACAACGGAGACGATGAACACTCAGAAATACGTTAAGGAATGTCTACAGATGTGTTTATTGCCGATGATCAGGCAGCACGAAGGTCAAGTAGTGTTTGACGTCATGCCATTACGCAAAGGACACTTTAGAATGGTACAAAGGTCAAAATGTATGTTTCTGTGCCGAAAGACATGAATCCGCACGAACTGCCCGGAGGCACGGCCAATCGAGACTTTTTGGGCTTTAACCAAAACAAAGCTTCGAAAATTCATAAAACCAGCGGACGACATCCAAAAATTTAAAAAGATTGGCCAAAAGTGATCAAAACGGTGGAAGTACCACTGTGCAGAAGCTAATGGGTCATGTTCGAGGAAAAGTTAGGAGTCTTGGCTTTGACCTGGCGCGGAAGTAACGATCTTTGATGAAGTTTGCAGAAGCAGATAATTTCTCATCTCCATGCGAAGCACTAGGAGTGGACAGTAATTTATTGCTAGAACGAATAGACATGAAGAGAAAGTGTATTGATAATTCCGTATAGGGCAACGACAGGCTTTGAAATTGAAAGATACAAGTTTAAAAACGAGCGGAGGGCATTTGAACGGTAGTATCCGATCAGGCACATAATGACTTTTTTGTTATTTTGAAAGTGTGCTTATACTTTCTGGAACAGTCTATAAAACGGCATTTCAAAACAGCATTTTACGAGTTCATTAAGTGAACATAAAACCTTTGATAGGAGTAAAAGGAATTTTAGAAGACAAGGTTTTAAGATCTTTGTAAAAAACCTGTGTAGGTTCTTATAAACCTGATTAAAATTTGAAACTTATTTGTAATTCTTACTGCTATAATAAAACCAAATTGATTTCTAGTGGCATTCATAAAACTTTCATAAAACTTAATAAAGCTGGATGGTTTTGGCAATGTTACTTGGGTTACTCTCCAAAGGCAGCTTGGAAAAAACTCTTTGGAAATCCAAGAGAATCCTGTTGGACTGGAAGCATCTCACAAAGAAATGCTTTTTAAGCTTATTTTGCGTCTTATCGAAGAAGAGCAACAACTGTTTTGGGAGTTAAGAAAAAAAAAAAAGATTTTTTTCAGTGCTTTTAAACTGTCGTGGCCTTGGTTTATTTGAAAATCAATAATAATAAACTGCTCCCGTTAATACCAAATTAAATTATGCTTTATTTGTTTCCTTTGACCAATAGGACTTATTTGCGGATATTATTCATATGGGACACACCTGGTTTGGTATTGTTTTCTTACTTGTCAATACTAAGTAGATATTTTCCTAATGTTTTTTGGAAGCTCAATGTATATAAACATTGACTAAAAAATGATGAAAATTCAAATAGCACTGATACGCGAGCACCGGCAGTACAGCTTTGCTAAAACAGAATTCAGCCAAACTAGTTATTAATTATTTAAGAAATTGAGAAACTTTTGATTGGTTCAAACAGCTGCTAAGTCAGCATCCCTATTGAGCATTTTGACATAGTTTATTCCACGTGCCACATACACCAATGTTGCCTGCTGAACAGTTGATTGAGCTAAATTATAAGACAATACCGACTTGAATGATTTACAACTTTTGTTCTATATCTCAGGGCTGGTAGCGACCAGCGATGTTAAAAATAGTTATTTTAGTGACCAGGTTGATGAAAAAAGTGACTAAATAGTGACTTCAATTTGTAAAAAAAAGGACCAAAAAGTGACCAAATTTTTCAAAAGGTTACTAAAAGTGACTATGAAAAATGGATTTGAAAGAAATAATTAACTTGTGTTTGCCCAGACAACCAAAATGCACGTATATTGAAAGTTGTTTTTATGATATACAAACATATATGTAAGTAAACAAATCGTATAGAATACTAAAATTTGGCTCAAAAGTGCAAAAGTAGAGGCCTTTTTCCTTAAATGATTTGATTTGATATCGTATGCGATTGAATATGTAATAACAAATTCGATTTAAAAAGGTTAACGATATAAAGGGCGAACACGAAATTTTTGCGACACATTCAACAGGGCATAACTTATTTACCATTGGGTAAAAATCAACCAAATTTTGCACACTTTCTCATTGATGTGTATTGTTTACATGCTGTCAAACTCGAAGTCGTGTTTTCGATTCAACGAAAGTGGAGGTGAACCAACGCGAGTCGAGAGAACAAATTCTTTCCAAACACCTGGAATTTCCTGACCTGTCGCACCGGCAGTTGGGAAAAATGTTGAACATTCACCATTCAACCGTCTCCAGAGTGTTGAAGCGGTTCCAGGAGCGGTTGACGTTGGACCACGGCAAAGGAGCTGGAAGAAAACCGGGACCGGAGAACAAACAGACGGAGGGAAAGGTAAAGCGGATGATTAAAGCAAATCCCAACGTCTCAAGCCGTGATTTGGCTAAAAAGATCGGCATGTCGCAGAGCTACGTCCAGAATGCAAAGAAAAGAGCTGGACTACATACATACAAGGTACAGAACTTCCCAAACCGCGATGAGCGGCAACAATCGACGGATAAAACTCGGGCACGGAAGCTCTACGAGAAGATGCTGACAAAATATGGCTGCTGTGTGATGGACGACGAAACGTATATAAAAGCCGATTTTAAGCAAATTCCGGGGTTGGAGTTTTTCACCGGCAAGAGCAAGTTCTATGTGGACGACAAATTTAAGAAGAAGAAAATGTCGAAGTTCGCCTCCAAATATCTCATTTGGCAGGCCATCTGCTCTTGCGGACTGAGGAGTGAGCCTTTCGTGACAAAGGGCACAGTAAATGGCGAGATCTACAAATCTGAGTGCCTCGAGAAGCGCCTTTTGCCGTTCTTGCAGCAGCACGACGAAGATCCGCTGTTTTGGCCAGATTTGGCATCATGCCCCTATTCTAAAAGTGTCCTGGAGTGGTATGAGGCCAATTCTGTCCATTTTGTTCCAAAGGACATGAATCCGCCAAACTGTCCGGAGCTGCGCCCGGTGGAGCAGTACTGGGCAATGATGAAGCGGGAACTTCGGAAGAGCAAGAAGACAGTCAAAGACGAGAAGGACATGTTAAGAAAATGGAAAAAACTGAGAAACTGGTACCGGATGACACTGTAAAGACTTTGATGGAGGGCATCAAGCGAAAATGCGTTCAATTTTACACTCAAGGCTCCATCGATTAACTTTTCTTTTGATTTTTGAAGTAAATATATGTATAAAACTACCCTAAAATTTTGGTTTGATTCTAAACATTATAGGAAAATTGGCATGACATTTTCGGTGTCGCAATAATTTCGTGTTCGCCCTTTAAAAACAAATTCTATGTTTGGTGCTATCCAAACTAGTATTAAATTCGCCAAAAATATCGATCTGAAATTCTGATCACTTTCCAGTTAAATTTGAAATATCTCAAGAAATCATTTCTAATTCCACCCGATCTACCTTCAATAGTTAGAGCAACGATCTTCAGCTCTTGATTCGTCTGAAAAATGTACGTAGGCGGCCATTTCAAAGAACACGTGATCCCGCTGTGAAAGTCATATGCCGAGATTTGCAAAAACAAATAGAAAAACGCTTCTCTGCCCTGAGGAACAAACGTTTTGAAAATAATGTGTCGAAATAAGATCCGAATTCCAAACCATTTTGGAAACTCCCAAAAATATTGAAAAAAAACTCAAAAGCCTATACCAGCGCTTAAGGAAGGTGATAACATTTTGCTCACAAATGCGGAAAAAGCTCAAAAATTTGTTAAGCAGTTTGAGAGCTCCCATAATTTCAGTTTAGATCTTACTAGTCCTATTGAGGATCAGGTTTCCAGAAAGCAAAGCTCGATTCAAAGTAAATCTGGACGCACGGTCCCTGGTGGTTGGAACAAAAAACGTTTCATTGAAGAAGAAATTGGTGAAAAGTTTTTCTCGATTGATCGACGCATCTCGAAATTACGGATCATGAAACTTGAGATAAGAAAATTAATTGTGCACAAATCTAGAGAATCCTTCGTAGTCTGCTTCAAAAATAGCAAAAGTATGAAAATTCCCGAAGTCAACGGTGTGACTTGTAATCAAACGTTACAAGGATACTCTGAGTGTAGACATAGCATATATAAGTCTTTTTGTGCCAGTAAAATGTGTATTTAAGTCGCCTTAAATGCAACATAAATGCCACTTTTAGCCCAACATACGGCTGCTTTACTGCAATGCTATGATAATGCTTCATTAATGCTATTTTGCATTCGAAATGCTTATTACAGGCTACAAATATTTAAATAGTATTTGAAATGCAGCTTTACAACATGCAGCTTTATCAAGATGCTGATATAATGCTAATATAATGCTTGTAACATCTGAAATGCAGATTTAGGGTTGATTTACTGCATATGCTAATGCTTATTGGTTAGCTGGGCATTTATGCATGCATATTATTAAAACCCATTACTACATGCACACAAACGCACTTGCATTTTAATACACACACTCACATAAACATATTTATAATCATCCACACGTACACTCACTCACACGTTCATTTATGCGCACCTTCACATAAACACATACGCGGTGCACAAATACTCACTAGCACCACGTAGCGGTAGAAGTCCGACTGGAACGGTTCAAGTTTCGAATGCCCTTGACCTTCTGAACCACTTTGACGAAAACTAGATCTTTCTATCTTATCAGAATCATGAGATAGAACAAGTTGAAAATACTCAATTATGCATGCTCATTAGCGCCACATAGCGGTGGAATTCCAAAATAACGGCCCATCTTTTGAATGCCGTTGATCTGCTGAACAACTTTGCCGATGGCTAGAACTATCCATCTTATCAGAATCTCGAAACAGAACAAGTTGCAAATGCTCAATTTCGAATGCTTACTAGCGCCACGTAGTGGTGGAATTCCGAACAAAACGGTTCACTTTTCGAATGCCCTTGACCTTCTGAACAACTTTCCAGTCTCGTATGCCATCATGAATGTACTTGTATTATCACTCCGGTCCTATTTTGTGTTCTGGCCCTGAGGCCCTCGCTTGACTCTTGTAACTTGTTTTGGTTTCCGTTCCACTGTTTAGAAAATCTTTTAAGTGTTTTTTATTGCAAAAAACTTAGCATGTTATCATTTTTTTTTACACGGATTTCGGAATTAACACGTTTTTTTACAAGTATTTCGGAATGAGCACGGTTTTTTTTCCACACGGGTTGAAAAAAACCGTGCAAAAATAAACCGTGTTAATTTAGGAATCCGTGCAAAAAAACCATGCAAAAAACCGTGTAAAAAAACCTTAGTGTATAAGCATGATCCCTACAGAAATCCAGTGATATTTGATAAATGACAGCAAAGCAATGGTTGTGAGTGGCATTAACAGCCACTGTCCTTCTTCGGAGGATAGCAAATTGTAAACCGAATCAAATATACTCACTGTAATCCTTGCTAAAGCATGCTATATCAGGTAAGTTTGGTTCAAGGTGCTCCCTAAAGTACTCCATGGCCATCGTCGACAAGTCAAACAGCTCATCGGTCACCTTGAAGGGTCGGGCCAGCGTCGGTGTGCTCCGTATGTAATTTAGCACCGAATACACCTCGTCCAGTATCTGCAAAAAGAAGAAGAAAAACCGAAATGAAACTTCCGTTCAATGACAATAATGGAAACATCTCACTCAGCACGGAGCAAAAACCTCCCAAAATGAAATCCAGTGTCTATTCTATAGGGCATGAGCAAGGCCGGAAAAACGAAAAAAAAATAGAAACATAAAAGAGACGAACAACTAATGGAAAGACAAAGACCGGGACGTGTGCTCTAACGATTAGAATATTAAATAAATCATCGTATGATATATGAACAATGGCCATCATCAGCGCCCCTGTTCTTATGCAACACCGCTTCGATTCGCAACAGCATCAGTGTTGTATCATCACAAAAAGAAAAGGTGTTGGCACAGATAAGCTATTCTAAAGCTTTTCTTCTCCGTGAACAATAGCAAAGCTCGGAGTCTAGTAGCTACCTACCATGGAGATAAATGTGATAAGAAGCGAACGAAAGCCGGGGAAAAAAAAATCCCGGGTAGAACTAAACCCCAGCAGGTTATTTTCATATTCTCGACATCTGTGGTCTGATGAGGATTTCTGTGGAAACAGAGATCTTTGCGCTGATCTCAGGTTCCGTTTTCACTCTCTTTCGAGCACCACCCCACTAAGCTGAATAATAAATCAAGAGTCAAGTAATGCAACCGGAATTATGTAGCACCATCAACGGTAGTGAACCGACAACGATATATTCGTTTCATTATCATCCGAAATGGCCAACAAATGGCCAAACGACGGGTGGACAAGCTTTAGGAGGAGATGGGTAGATTAAACGGACACACCGGACAATGGCATAGTCCAAGGAGAAAAATGAAAAGAAGATTTTTGTTCTTTCCTCCAGCGCCAGCCATCTGCCTGCCATCCCATTTGAATCGGGTTTGGGGTGCAAGGGGAGCTTGTGTTACAGGACGTTGCTCGATAGGTGGAATAGATTCCCTTTCGTGACACATTCCACGTATTGCCACGTAACGTTTGTGCAGGTGATGATAGTTTTGTTTTTCGACTTAAAAAAAAAGTTTTATAAAGGTTCCTCAAGAGGAGGTTCCACATGAAGATGAGAAAACTTTGACTATTATTAGGATTAAAGGGTGTTCCGATCAAAATTTGGCCAAACAGGAATGTGTGTGTGTGTGAGTCTATCAAAGTTTTAATTAATAAGTCAAATTCTTTTTCTTTTTCAAGTTCAGTTAATAGAGAATACAGGAGGAATATTCAGCTATGTTTCCTTTTTACTCGTGTTCGTTTAACACCTGCCATAAGATTTTGTACAGTTGTCTTCTCCACTTTATTCGCCGCAGAACGCTAGTTTGCCTTGAACTGTTTCTAGCTAACAACAGCTTTCAGACAGAGTCTTCTCAAGTTTCCGCTTGACGATGGCCCAATATTGTTCGATTGGGCGGAGCTCTGGCGTGTTGGGAGGGTTCTTGTCCTCGGTCATCAAAAGCTGTTCCAGGACTACTTTTGCGACACGTCAACCTACGACGAGAAGCACTTTCTGCGTCGTTTCCGCATGCCAAGGGAGATAGAGTCAACTAGAGTCGTCTGATGACTTGTTTCCAGCTAAGTTGTGATGCAGTTGGAAAAGTCGGCCTGAGCCCGTTACAAAATGCCCTGCAGCCTTACGGCTGTTGACGGATGTTGATGGACGGTTCCTCAGCTTGTTCTCTCGACGAAAATGTGAGGATTGGGGAGTCAGCCAGCCTCCTGATCCTGATTAAAAGCTATCCTGAAGACTTACTGGCCGCAGAATTTTCAGCGGCTGGATATTCATGAAGAAAATGATTTTTTTTTTTGGGTCAGAAAGTACTAGCCCACCGGTCCCAAGCTCGGTGCCAAGCTTAATGATTCGCCCCTAATAACGTAGCGAAACAAACCAAAAACAAAGATACTAGTACCGAAAGGTTCTGACAACCACAAGAGTGTATTGCAAGGTGAAATCTACAAAGTGTAAATTCGGACCTAGAGATTCTGCAGCAGTGAACCAATTTCAAATCATTAGTTGCACATCGATTGTTGGTACTTGCGTCCCTCAAAACTGGAAGAGGTGAAGAAACTCATAAACGAAAATGGTTCCAAAGTTCGAAAAATTCACATAAATACGGTGAACTTCCTAGAGACTCCGAGAACTTCAAAATATTAGGATACTTCTTAAAAATTCAGGAAACTTCGCAGCAGTTTTGCGATTCTCCCTGATGTTTAGAGAATCTCCCAGAAAATCAGGGAACTTTCTAGAAAATTAGGGAGATTCCCAGAAGATAGGACTGCTTTCAAGATGTTCAGGAAACTTCCCAAAGTTTAAGAGTTCTTCCCAGAAGTTAGGGAAAACTATCCAGAAATTCAGAAAACTTCCCAAAAGTTCGGAAAACTTTCCAGACAATTAGAGAACATCCCATAAGTTCAGTGAACTTTCCAGAAAGTCAAAAAGCTTTTCAAAAGTTTGCGGATCTCTCTAGAGGTTCAGAAAACTTCTTAGAATTTCACGAAACTTCCCAGAAGTATTAAAAGTATGGGTTGAAGTAGAACTTCTAAGAAGTTCACGCAAATTGTAGGAGCTCAAGGAAATTTCTTGAAGTTCTGAAACTTCCCAGAATTTCAGGAAACGCCCACAAAGATCAGGGAACTTCCTCAAAGATCAGGAAAGTTTCCAGAATTCAGTAAACATCTCAGACTTTCAGAGAACATCCTAAAAGTTCAAAGAACTTCCCAGATGATCAGGGTACTTCCCAGACATTCAGCAAATTCATAAGAAGTCCTATGATTTTCGAAGAACTACAGAGAACCTCACCAAAGATCGTGAAACTTTCCAGAATTTCAGAGGTTTTGAAAACACAACTTCTAATTTTACCGGTAATGTGGGGTACAACACTGGGGTAGCTTGGTAAAAGATTGTGTGCTTGGTTGGATCTTGCGTTTCGAAATAGCCCTCCGCTCAATATCAACTGCTTCTCTTCAATTGCACAGGCTGCCGTACTCTAACGGACCTATCAACACTTTCTTTTTGCATATTTGGTTCTATAAGAAATTACTGTCCACACCTAGGGCCTCATGTTGATGAGAAGATATTTCCATTTTCAAAACATTATACTTTTTTAATGTTTGATCAATTTCGCAGAATTTCCGTCGTATCACAATCTTGGAGATTCAAAATTTTTTTTGAGGGTTTAACAACATCTTGAAAAGGCGATTTATTTCATAGAAATTTCGCAACCTTATTTAAAGTTTTACAAATTCCTGAAATTTATATCATGAAAGATGTACCAACTGGAAGTCCAAATAACTTCTGGGAAGTTAAATCTGCTTTTCAAAGTTCCGGTATTTCCAGAAAGTTATATCTATTCCTTAGCTGATCAGCAATTTTTTTTGGAAGTTCAACCAAGTTTCTGGAAACGTTGAGAATTTGTCGGAAGAGTTTGTCTGAACAGAGAGCGGGCAAACTTCATTATTATCTTGAAACTTCGAATAAGTTTATCCAACTTCCGAGAAGCTTAATCAACTTCTATAACCTTAATTATATTTCCACCCAATCTTTATGGATATTACGATATTTCGATTTCCGACTTATTATTTCTGAAAAGCTAAGAAGCTTATATAAGCGTTGACCAATTCATGTAACTGCCAAGAAGTGCATAGGATTGCCTAAAAGCTGTAGAATATACAATTCAATAATACAATATTAAAAAACGATTCTAGGAAACATCGTTGAAACAGGAATCGAACTTTGTCAAGATATTATAGGTTTCCCCCAGAATGCTTACCAAAACTGCCATAGAAAAAAGTATCAACTTCCCCAAAATATAAGCCTGAAAATCCTGATCCTTATTAAACCTGCCAAAAAGATTCTATATAACCTCAGAATATACTCAATAAAGTTGAGTTTTAGTTTTGTAAAAGCGGATATTTTACTCATTAATTGGTATTATCAAGTGGCGTGTAGTGTTTTGGAACGGTAATTTTCTTGTTTCAAATTGCTGCAAGAATAGATTAAAAATTATTTTCAATAATGCAAAATAGATCCGGTATTAAAACAAAATTTACAACACCGGTTCAGCAACGTTCATTTTGATCTACCCACTTATTTTTTGTTTACAAGCCATTTGAAGTTGATGGGTCAGTGTATTGTTTAACAATGGAAACATCCGAATAAATTCTTTGTTTTGGAAGGTTTATCAGCTACTGAGATCCATGCAAAGGCAACACCGGTTCAGCAACGTTTTTGCAATTGGTCTAAACTTTAAATTCCAAACCACGATTTGGACCACCGTTGAAGTTGTAGAAGTTGTAGAGTTGTAGAATGAGGTTTTGAGCAAAAAGTAAACGAGAATTATTATGTAGGATGGAACGTATGTTAAGCTGGACCTCAAAACGCTTCCAGGGGCACAATTTTTCACGGATCTTACAGCAAATCCGATGTGCCAAACTCAGAAATGTCAATTTTTGTGAAAATTTGGAAAAAAAAAATATTGGTTTGGCAAGCAATTTGCGAATGTGGTATGAAATCTTCGCCTTTTTTTCGGAAGAAATGTCTTCAAAAACGTGTGCTCCTTCTCATCCGAGAGCAGAAAGGTCAGATACTGGTAATGGACTGGTATCGCGAAGCCGGAGTCGAGTTTGTAGAGAAGGTCATGAATCCTCCAAATTGTTCGTAAATAGGGCCCATTGAAAAGTTTTGGGCTTTGATGAAAGCAAAACTTCAGAAGAAAGGTACAGAATCCGCTGATGTCGCCAAATTCGTTAAAGATTAGGTAAATGTGAGCAGAAACACCGATAGAACAGTTATCCAAAACTAAATGAGGAACATTAAGAAAAAAGTGCGTGACCTGGGAAATTCAACGAATAACTAAATAAATAATACTGTTATTTGATCATTGTGTAACTTAGAAACATTCTGTTTGTAATTTATACTCCAAAAAAGAAATACAAGCTAGAAAAAAAACAGTTTTTAACTGTACCCATAATTAACGATACAGTCCTTAAAACCTTCAAATCATAATTCTATTCCAAAGGCCCCTGGAAAGTGTTAAATCAGACTCGGCAAAATCACATTTGATACGTTGGTTGCCCTAGCAAAGTAAAATGAAAAACTGATATCAAATAAGTTACAAGTTTTGTTATCTCATATATCATTTTGAACTCACCTGTTATCGCATAACAAATTTAGTTATCAACATTGACAAATTTTGTTATCATCTGTTGTCAATTTTTAACGACGATTTTTGAATGCAGAAGATTACCAGCATGTGATGGATATGAAGTTGAGCTTCTCACCAGAAGCATTACTTTAGTTGTGAGTGTATGAATTTGGCATCATATTGAAAACATAATTTGAAATTTGTTAATAAATTTGTTCATATCCCAGAATTTGTTATCAAAATGAACACGATGTTAATAAAACGAGTTAATATTGTAAAATCCAACGTATATTAATCTTTTTTTTATCAGTTCGTTTATTTGTAAGGCTCAGGCGTGTGTAACACTTTACGGAGCCGAGTTAATTTGTTATCTCTTTAGTTATTTTGGTTGTTTATTCAGCCTAAATGATAACATATTTGGTCATCGATTACAAATAATCTGATATTGAAACTTGTTATCAATTTGTATAAGCCTTTCGGGTGGCCACTCGCTAGTTATCTTCTGGTTCTCCGTTACGTGAAACTTAAGAGGGAAAGGATGGTTAGTTTGATAGTGTTATTACTGAAGACCGAATACACAATGTTACGGAAAGAATCATTGTGTGTAGTGAGGTAGGAATAATTATATATCAAGAATTCACTAAGTAATGCTACAAGAATCTCTGAAAAGATTAGTAAAATATTTAACCGTTCCTTGTAATAGCAAAAGATATAATTCCGAATTGAAAAGCAGTTACTGTAATGGAAAAAGCTGCATATTTTATGTAACCTCTTTTTCTATTTGTTTTCAGCAAATATCGCAATATCGCAAGCAAATAAAATAAATATATAAGTTGTATTCCCACCATTTTTCAAGAATTGATTTTTTTTAATTCCACAAAGATTGTTTTATAAAATTAAAATAACTGCAAAATTTTATATGCATCGACAATCGTAGATTTCGAGCGAATAAGTAATAGTCCAGCAAAAATAGCTATCCCAATGCACAGTGGTTCAGAATGCGAGTTTAGATACATTTTCAGCCTTAGTTTAAAGCTTTGGAGCAAAACTGTCTTCCACAAAGTTGTTTCTAATAACAAGGCACTTATTTTGGTGTAAATGAAAACTAGGGTGGTCCTTATTTTCAGAGAAATGGAAAATCTAACTTTTTTATTTGCAGAAATAAAGGCAAACATTATTGAGAAAAGTTGTAGAATAAAAAAATTCGAGCAACTTTGACCGTATAATTTTTTCTGTACTTTTTTATATGATCGAATTAGAGTATTTTTTTCCGACGTAGCTTAGGGTGTTCCTATGAAAATTCAGATGATTTTTCTAACTTACAAAGAAAAAAGTTTTGACGTGTAAGGTCTATATCCGCAATAATCCAGACACCTCAAAACATGAATAAAATATAAATTTCGCATTATATTTCCGTCGAAGATGTTTATTTCAGATTCATGGGATGAGTTTAACAATTCGTGAAAACAAAACATAGTTATTCGGTATTTGTATAAAATTTTCGAACTTTGCGCTTAACTCCGTCCATTAGGGTTTGTACAGACTCTTCAGAAATCGTAGAAGCCGTCTTTGTTCAACTTTGCTGGAATTTTGATGTCTTTGATTCCTTGCTTCTTTCCAGAAAGCTTCCGCTTCATCAGAGCCCAATATTTCTCGATTGGTCGTAGCTCTGGGCAAGTTGGCGGGTTTGAGGTTTTTGGTACAATGTTCACTTGATTTGCTTGGTACCACTCCATCACAGTTTTAGCATAGTGGTATGATGCCAAATCAGGCCAGCACAAAGGTTTTTCTTTGTGACTTTTGATGAAGGGTAGCAATCGCTTCTGCAGACACTCTTACTGGTAGATCTCCTTGTTGATTGTGCCTGTAGTGACGAAAGATTTACTCTTTTTACCACACGTGCAAATTGCTTGCCACGCAAGGTATTTTTTGGGAAATTTCGATGCCTTCTTCGTTCCGAAATGCTCAGCTGTAGCATGTCTGGCCATAGCAGAATAAAAAGCCAGCCCTGGAAGCGGCTTGAAATTCTTCAGGACGTATGTTTCATCGTCCATAACAACGCATGAAAACTTCGTCAAATATTCGCAGTACAAACGTCGAGCCCGTGATTTTCCTGCCAAGTTCTATTTATCGTTGCGATTTGGAACTGTTTTTACTTTATACGACTTGAGTCCCAAACGAATCAATAGAAAGACAACTTTGCTTAAAAATTTGAAATAAAAAAGTTACAGCAAAAAAACTGATTTTTATAGGAACACCCTAAGCTACGCAGAAAAAATGCTCTATTTCGGGCATATCAAAAAGTACAGAAAAAACTATACCATCGAAATTGCTTGAAATTGTTTATTCTACAACTTTTTCGAATGATGTATGCCTTTCTTTCCGCAAATAAAAAAGTAAGATTTTTATTTCCCTAAAAACAAGGCCCACCCTAGTTTTCATTCACACCAAAATAAGCGCCTTGTTATTACAAACAACTTTGTGGAAGACAATTTTGCTTCAAAACTTCAAACTTAGGCTGAAAATGTATCTTTTCCGCTAAAGGGTGTCCACAGTAAAATTGCATCACTTTAAACTCGTGCCCAAGAACAAGTCTTTTAACCGATTGTCATGAAATATTCAGGGAATAAAATACAATGTATAATCTTGGTTTAGGTATTTTTATTTCACTGTATTTCTTTGCTAAATCCAAAAGCCTGAACTTTCTTCTTAATACCACGCATAAGATTTTGTACAACGCTTGAACCGACATTTTATTTCTACTTTCAACCATGACTTCAACATTTCCTATTCTGTAGTGACATCTTTAGGATGCTTAGGAAGTCGTGCCTCATTATAGCCCAATATTTTTCAATTGGCCGCAACTCTGGAGAGTTTTGGGGATTAGGATCCTTAGGCATGAAATTAACACCATTAATCTTGTACCACTCCAGAACATCCTTGGAGAAGGGACAAGAGGCTAGGTCCAGCCAAAAAATTGTAGGAACGTTGTGTATTTTAAGAAACGGAAGCAGTCGTTTTTTCGGGTGTTCATTCAGGTATACTTGACCATTTAGAGTTGAAGTTGTCACGAAAGGCTTGCTCGGTTTACCACACAAACAAATCCCCTGCCAAATTATGCATTTCTTGGGGAACTTTGACACTTGCTGTTTCCTGAGAACATCGAACTTGTCTTTCGCAGTCACATACTGGCTGCCGGGAATTTGTTTAAAGTCCGCTTTTACGTGTGTTTCGTCAACATTTGTGAGAACAGCTTACGACCACGTGTTTTAGCTGCCCTATTCTGATTTTCATCGCGGTTAGGACCTTTCTGAACTTTGAATGAACGGAGTCCGGTTCGTTTCTTGGCTTTCTGCGCGTAACTTTTGGTCAAGCCTTTAAATTTGCATTTTGAACCACTGTGCAATGTTAAAACTTGGCACATGGAATGTGTCATGTAGTTGAAAAGTTGTTCACAATTTGTTCCCATGTTGGATTGGTTTGTCAGATTGAATAAGTTATACACGGAGCTTTTGTAAGAGTGAATATTATTGAATATCAAATGGACAAGTATAATGAACCAAAACAGAATATTGAATAAGCTCGGTATATACGAAGGTATACTGTGAACAGGATGCTTTATTATTGTATAACATTTTCTTTTGTGTGCTTTTTACAATTTCCATAGATATCAATTCACGGTAAACACGGACTAGCACAATACTAGTCTAGAAAGTTTCCAACCCAAAAGTTTCGAAACCGACATCATAAGTTGAAATAAATCATTCCCGAGATTTTCCTAATCCTTGAGGATAAATGCCCGCATTTACTCGCTGCTGGGAACCAATCCACAAACAAAATCTGCATACTTATTCTGCAAGTGATACAAAACAACCGGCTAATCTACATTGAGCGGATTAGCAAATAACATGGTTGTTCAAGTCCCGCTCCCCAATCACTGTATTGAAAAGCGGACGAAACGAAAATCAGAAACAACCGCCCCACCAACCAACCCCATACAATATGGAAAGAACAGATCTCCGGTTAGTTTTGATTGAGTGGAAAATACTGTTTGATTGCTGCTTTCCCCGCGGTCAAACTGCTTCTCGCACCAAGCGTGACTTGAACTCGCTCGTGGCAGTCTGATCCTGGCCATGGAAAAAGAAAAGACCCACCCGAACCCTACAGCCCGAAAAAAGTGAATGGAGAAAAATCCTTCATTGTTATTTAAGCGCCAATCTTCTTCTTTCTCTCTCTCTCTTTATCTTTACTGCTTCGGATGGACTCATCTTCACGCGCGACCAGATCCCCCACTCTCGCCCACTATGTTTTACTACAAACAGATGAGATTAAATTTTTTTTGTGTTACTTTCCTATCATCGGTTGATGCTGAAAGGGCAAATAATCTCGATGATTGTTTTCCCATTCCATTCCACGCCAAACCGAGCCGCCGCTTCTTGTTTGGAAGCTTTTTCGCTGATTGAATTTGGTTCCTTTCTATCTTATTATTTAGGCTCGGGAGGGTCAAATCCGGTGTACGTCCAACTTTAAGGGGGGAAGACGAGAATCTGAAACTAAGCAGTTTGAAGATAAGATTGATAATTGCCACTGCGATTGTATTGATCAAATCTCCAAACTGTACCACAGGAAAAGAAAAAAAATGAAGAACGAGAATAAGACAACTCTTCAAGATCTGCTGTATAAGGTCACGGAGCAAATTTTATCGGCAATCATTTGAAATTCAAATTTCTGCTGCAAACCCGCCTACCACAATCGTCCCCCCATCGGGGAAGATTAAACTTGCTCTCTTATCGCGCGACCGCCCCACAAATAAATCTCGACAAAGAAACTAGACACATACTCAATGTGATGCCACGGCACTCCTCCTTGCACAGCAGCAACAGCGAGCAAGCAAGCAGTCAAGATTTATCGCCTCAGTCAGACATATTTCAATGGTACTTGGAATAATGGCCCTCATTGATGAATGGAAGAAGTGCAATGAAACAGTTTTTCGTCGCTCCGTCGTCGTCGTGTTGCCCCGTCCGAGATGGATGGAGGAAAAATCAGCAAATTGTCCCTTCAGGAGCAATATGTTCCACATTGGCAAATGGCAGCGGCGACGGCAGTGGCAGCTATTCGCTGTTGAACCCACTTCTATCTAGGACACATCTAGCACAGTTCGATCGGATTTGGGCTCTCCGAGCTTGGAGCGCGATGTTCGGTGTTTTAGTAGGGTGAATGGCTGCTTTTCGCAACTGGGTTAGTATTTGAATTTGAGAGAATCAATCAGGGAATATGATTACCGAGCAGAAAATGACAAATATATAAGTCTTATTATTTTATTAATAATAATAGGGAATACTTATCGCATCTTTCGCTCTTAAGCATCTTGCTATGAGGAACCATTGGGTCTCCCCCGATTACCTGTCGATCTGCCAAATTTGGAAATTAATTATGATATTCCGTCCACTATATCACAAAACAGTGCAATTGGTTGAGAGGATTGAAGATAATGAAATCATTGGGTATAGGACTAGTCTCCCCGGTTGGTAAACAACCGATGAGCCAGAAGGCACAGAAATGCATCTACGGACCTTATTTTTACCAAATACCAATCGTCAATTTTAATGGATTAGCATAGATTGTTCTTTAGAAGCTACTTGATGGATGCAGATATTAGTTACAGTAGTAAAATAGTTTGTAGAACGCAGTTGTAAAACTGAAAGTTTAAAAAAAGAGTTTGCTTCGAGCATTGGCTGTGAACAGTTGTGTCGATGCTATGTTGCACACTGTTTTTCCATCGGGCATGCTGTGTTTTGTATTGTTTCGGTTATATATTGTTCGGCGGCGTTTACTAACCATTATAAATCATAAATATGATCATATCACTTATTACTTATGATCGTAGCCCATACCTATAATATAAAAAACCTCCTTCCTGTGACTTTTGTGGGGATGCAGCTGTAAACACGGTCCCTAAACATCAAAGGTCACACTAACATTCCTTCCCAATTCCCACTTGATTGTAAGGACGTGGCTGGCGCCCTGATTTGAAGCAGAAACATAGAATTATCATGGTCAAATAAAGAGCAAGAAAAATGATATTTTTAGCAGAGTTGCTTGAAATTACATATATTCCCTACAACTTCGACATTGCCCTTCTATTGTAGCTGCGTTTCAAAAGTTAGCAACAGCAACAGTTTGAATTGTGAATAGTTAATACACTTAAAAACCCCTATTGCAGTGTTGGAGAACCGGAAATAACATACGGAAAAACTGTATTTTCGTATCTTTTTTTCAGATGTGTTGAACTTAAAAACTAAAACGAAGAATAAAAGCTCTAAATCAGATACTTTTAGAAAGATACCTAAGATTTGAAAAATGTACAAAAGTTGACCTCCAAAGAATGGTTTTCCTGATATTTATATGATACGCTGGAGTTGTCACCAAAACTTAGGTTGAAACTTAAAGTTTGATGTCGGAGAAAATAAAAAATAAATTCAAAAATTAGATGTTTGAGGTTTTGTTTCATTAACAATTTTTTCTCCGTGTTTTTTACAAGCTCCATGTTTTACAAACTTTTAGTTTAAAAAAACGCGTACAACTGGTCCTTAGACACAGTAACACAGTTACAAGGAAGTTGAAAACACTGTTCGATGACAAATACAAAAAACAATATTAATT
>JASCZW010017072.1:0-17636 GCA_034211315.2 Aedes japonicus | reverse complement strand
CTTCCATTTCAGTAAAAATACTGTTTATTACCGTTTCAATTTACTGGGTATTGGGTACTTAGTATGGTAAAAATACCTATTTTTAGACCAAATAAATACCTAATTTTATGTATTTCAATCTAAGCGTGTAGGCTGCTATTTTATTCGCGGCTTGCTAGCTTCCGGATATTTTTCAAGTGCTAAACATTTCGGAGTGTTTTTATTATTACGGTTTTTAAATTATTCAATATTTGGCTAGTAGTCTAAGTCTCGAGTGTGTCAATGCTCCAATATATTCTCTGTGAAAAGGGTAAAAATATCCACGATTTAACATTAAGGAAAAGCAACAACATATCGTCAGCATTGTATTCATCAAGCACGAATATGTGCTCCACAGCTTTGAAAATAACAGTCGATGTACGAAAGACGTTCAATTCATAATTTGTTCTTGGTTTCATTTGATTTGACAGAACCAGTGAACCAAAATTATCGGGGTACATTGTCTTTACTCTGGAGCTGTCAAGTTGTTACCGGGTTGATTGCGACTTCATTATCTGACAGTATAGGGTTTGCTTTGATGCTTTTCAACAAGTCAGCTGACGATGGGAAGTTCGACTGCAGCGTTTCATTCGAGCCGCTCGGGCAATGTTGTTGCGTTCGTGAAAATGTCTGAGCACATCAAAAACAGCGGTTTTGGCGATATTTGACGTTTTGTCATTTGACCCACCTGATCAAGTTGGATTTTTAACGTGATCTTGCAAAATTAAGTTTCTTCTCAGGGCCTGTTCATAACTCATTTTTGAAAATCTAACCACACCCCCCTTTTCCCCCTCGCAGACCAGTCTCCATTCATTTTTTTTTTTTTGAACATTTGTATGGAGCGTAGACTTTGGGCAACAGACTTCTTCAGTGTCTCGTACTTATAACTCGACAAGTCGCCAGTTAACAGTTGATTTATCCAGATTTAACAATTTCGCCAACTTGGCGTGAGAGTAGTTTGGATTTTCGCCGTGCACGTGCACAATTTTGATGCGTTGCTTCTTTTCCTTCGACGACATTTTGATAACTGAAGTGCTAATCTCAAAATCAAAGTAAAGACATGATGATAAATGTACACATCTTCAAAATGAGGGGTGTGCAAAAAAATTCAATGCACGATGAAAGGAAATGCGTCAAGTTTGAGTCGACCAAATTTTGATCGAAACACCCTGTAACAGTTTTATCCGCTATACAATGGTATGATATGTATTCAAACATATCCAATGAATGTCCTGGAAGACCAACATACATTATGAGATAATTTTGAGATATTCTATGCCAAACAAACAAGCTTAACTTTGTATGCTCATAAAGCTACTGGTACAATTGTCGACCTTAAGTATTGAAGGACAGTTTTAATGAACTGACACAAACAAAGTTATCTTATGATTTCTGCAGATGTTTCAGAATATTCATTGAATATGTTTGAATATTCATCATAGCTTTGTACAGCTCAAAAAGCTACGGCTACTTAAGATCTGAACTCAAGGTCAGTTTTTATGAATTTGACAATCTCAAGATAATCTGATTATGACTGATGACCTTACAGAAGTTTTATCAGATGTATTTGAATGCTTATAAAGCTAATGCTACAACTTTAGTTTCTATGTTTTGATCTCAAGGATAGTTTGGAAGTCCTAGAGCATGTCGTATTGCTTTATGATGTTTGTTGACCTATAATAATATTAATTGAATATGTTTGAATATTTATTGCAACTTTTTATTGCCCAAAAATTACTGCTACATCTGTAAATCATAAGTTCTGAACGCCGGGACAGTTTGGATGACCTAGAATATCCCAAGATTATCTTCTTGAGTATTTTTATTCACTGAATATGTGATGAAACCTTTTATAGCACAAAAAAACTACTACCGTAGATTTCAAGTTCTAAACTCCAGGAGAATTTGGATTTGACCTTCCATAAGATTCATTGAATATGTTTGAATACATTTGGTCACCTTAGCCCAAAAACAGACTGCAATAACTATAGATCTTGTGTTTTGAACTTAAGAACAGTTTGGATGACCTAAAATATCCCAGTATTTTTCTGTTGATTTTCCAGACTATACAATGAGTATTGTTAAATACATATTGTCCCTTTGCACAATCCAAAACCTCTCTGTTACAACTGTTTATCTTATATTCTGAACTCGAGGATAGTTTGGATGACCTAGAGCATCCCAGTTTATCTCAATTTTTTATTTTACTTTCGAAAACTCACTGAATTTGGTTGAATACGTAGCGTAATTTTGTATAGCACAAAAAGCTATAGTTAAAAGTGTAGGTCTTATGTTCTGAACTCATCACCAGTTTAGATGACCTAGAACATCACAAAATTATATTATATGATATTCTAGGGCACTAAACGCACATTGTTCTTTTTTCAGATATAAAAATTGATGCTAAACAAATTTGCCCAGGACTGTGTACACTTCTATTCAGTTTGTGATTTTATACAGCTATTTTTCTGTTGGGGTCATATTTGACCCCTTAAGCTTGAAGTAGTTAATAAACTTTTTGAGACAAGGCTTAACATTTATGAATTTTCATTAATTTGTGGCCAACAAACAATGTTCTCTATTAAATTTGATAAGTAGAAATATTTCCGATCCACTGATGCAAATTTTTGAAGATCTTTTGAGACATGACTGAGATATTAACGCTCAAAACCTGACCACTTTTAATGAGGACGCTATGCGATTTTTGAAAATTGTACCCCAGTATAGAAAACAAAGACGCAAACTATATGTTCGTGGGTTTATAAATTTATTTTGAAGTTGGTTTTCTCATGAATCCTTGTTCACTAGAGATTCACTGATAGTTTCATTACAATTCTGTAGTCTTAAAATTTTCACTCTCAATATGTCGCAACAACGAAAAAACGGCGAAAAATTTAATATAACATTTCACCTGATACGCATTTTCTGTAGTTTTCTATACTATTAGCAGAACTTTCAAAAAAATTCCAAAATTAATTAAATTGATCAATTGGATCAATTACCAATCCACAATAATTGAAAGAGGTTACTTTGGCCTATTCTGGGAGTTGAAAGAGTCGAAACAAGTTGCTCTCACTTGATGAGTCAACAATAGTAGAATCGAGTGATTAGACTCTGCGTGAAAATTACTTCTCACTCGAATTGACAATTGTCGACTCGTAAAGTGAGGAAGACTCGTATTAATCATTGGACTCGCAGAATAGACCCAATTGGGTATTAATTGGGCTATATGATCAAGTGGTGAGCGGCGTCATCCATCGTTCAGGTGATTGCCATGTATTAAGGGATCCCGCTCCAGACTGACGAAATTTTAAACACTAATACACTAGTTTGGGTGAAGTTTTTCGTTGTAATTTGTTCTTTGCTTAATTGTCTAAATAAATAACCCTCCAATATAAGTGCTTTGGTTCTACTTTTCACTTTCTGGTAAATGTCAGCCATCAGACAAAAGAAAATGTAACGGCAAAATTGTTTCCCCTTGTCTGTTGTCAGCAAATATGATATTTTCTCCCTCTCAGAGTTCATTTTATTCCTTTTCTTTTCCTCGATGATGGCGAGGGGGCTTATCTCATTATATAGACCTGCATGTGAGACTTAAAATTTGCCTAGCAGTGAAAGTATCATATATTCTGCTCAATATTTCACTGACACGTCGTAGGACGTTTATATCAAGGCATTAACATCAGGTGTGATACTGGTGGGATATGCTCACTTTAAGTTTTCTTACATTCAATCTAGGGTAAACGAATAAAAGAGCATTTCATTTCTCTGACAGCTTATGTTGTTATTTGTTCATTTATTATTTGGAATGAATAACCACAATACCTGGTATGCTCATGATATTATAACTGAATGGATTGCAACTTTAACAAAAAGTATGCTTATTATCTAGTTGTTTGAAATGAAAGAAATAGTCACAGAAAAGTGATACCTAAAACTGACGCTGACAAGCATGTATATTATAAATAGGATGTGTAAGGCCCACTTAGGAAACACCATTTGGAGCAGTCTAATAGACTTTTCCATGTATGGTATATTACTAACAGTGGTCACGTTGGTTATGCCAGAGATATATATTATTAAAAAAAAAACCAAGCTATATTACTCTGACTATGACTTTTCATTAAATCTAAACCGTTTTTCATCAATTTCGTTGAAAATTTCACCATCTCGATTAACCAATCCACGATTATCGAGATTGAAAGCATAAATCAATTAGAATAAATCTCGAATCGTGAAATCTGCAAATTCGCGAGAATAACAAAATTCGAATCTGTTTTAACGGCACTGTATTTGAAATATCTTTTCCTAAAATTGCATATATATTGGACGAAAATTTCAAAGTATGTGGCATCCATGTTTTCATATAATTTTTTCATGGAAAATATCAGGATAAACGAAAAAAAACCCTTAAATTAGCTATTCAAAAGTTAGCCACTCGTACAAAGCCTTTTCTTCTACTTTTTATACAACAATTGTAGCTAAATAATTGTCACTGTAATTATAATTGTAATACAGTTCCGGTAAACCACATGCTGGCTATTTCCAGAACACTCGTTAAATTTCATAACCTTTCTTGTGCATTTTGACTTATCAAAGCATGCCATAATTTTTAAGCAAAATTTACTAATAATCTGAAATATTGTAGCTTTAAAATACGTGGTCGTTGAGTTTAAACGTTGAAGTACAAAACTGTGTTATTTTATTTTTCTGAAAATTTTTTGAGTAACTTTAATGGGAGAATAATTTACCATAAATTTTAGCACAATTCCGTTATGGTCTATGAAAGAAATTCTAATTAGTATGATAACCAATATGAATTATTGAGAAAACAGCTTTCTCGTACGTCAGCATCTTCGTCAACACTTCATACAACCCTATCGGGCAGTCCCTTGCCGTTTTTTTTTTATAGAAGATCATCAACCTAGTGAACTGAATTTATGCTATTTTCTGGTAAGCAGTAATTTCACACTCTCGACTGAATGCCTCAAACAATCCAGAATATACAATGGTAGTTCAGGTTCGGTCATGTTAGTTCAATGTTCAGTGTGAGTTTAACAAAATCTTTAGTTGTATAACAGAAATTCTCAACCCTTAAAGAACGGTGGGCAAGGACCCGTTAAATTAAATTCTCTTTCCAGTTTTGTTCGACAGTAGGACATCATTATAACTGACCCACAATTGATACGTTGCCGATGCGTTTGCGTGAATTTGACAGTTTTCCCATAGATTTTCTATCAAATTTACGTCAACGTATCCGCAACGTACCAATTGTGGACGACCCTTTAGGGTCTGTTCATAGACTACGTAGACTCATTTTTGAAAAACTCAGACCCCCTGCTCCCCCTCGCGGACTTTTCTCACACATTCTGTACATTGCACATTTTCTGGACATTTTTTTTAAAGTTTTGTATGGAGCGTAGACTTTGTTCAAGCCACCAGACCAAATTTGACAACGGTGCCTTATTTTTGTTATCAGATAAAAATAATGAAAATAACATTCGGCTGAACACAAAAACGTTTTTTTAGAACCTTAATCCTTACATTTTTACTCATATTTGGTAAAACTCACCTTCGACTACAGACACATTACTCTGTTTCCTTTGATATTTCCGCAACCAGTAGTCTCCCTTTTCATTCATCCAATATTTTCCTCCGCCAACGGGATTGAATAAATCAATTTGCAGAACATGTGTTTCAAATACTTTATCCATAGCCGCCAAAACACGAGAGGTCCACTGCAAACTCTCGTTCGTTGAATGACCATGACCTTGTTTTCCATCAAAATGAGCCGCCCGCAGATTATTGATGGTTTCTGTGCTGTTCTGTGAAGCCTGGGCCACTCTTACCGATCTAATTGAAACAAATAAAATTCGTCAAATATCACCTCCACTAAGCATTCTATCGAAAATAAACATCACTCACTTCCTATTGCCATTATTCACACGGACTAAGCTTATGCCATTCACCAGAGGTATCCTCTCACTGCCAGCAAATTCGTCCACCGCCGCTAGACTTTCCTCCTTCAAACACTGCCACCTGGAATCATTCTTCGACGCACAAATCTTAAACAAATCCTTGGCCTCCCAAGCTAGCTGCCTCAACGAGCTCCTTAGAACAGATCCTCCCTGCACGAAGCTTCCGAGCGGGAACAGCAACAGCACCAAAATCAACCGAGTTTGTCTCATGTTGGCGTTCAATAAACACTCATCATCACCGTTTCAATCTAAACTGATCAAAAAGACCGCAGAACTGTATCGTTTTATATTGACCACAGAAAAACGAGTGCAGTAGTTATTCGATTCGTTACATTCGAGTGCATTTGATCCGGTGATTACAGTTGTCATCGGGAAACAAGAACCAGGTTCCCCTTTTTCATAAATATACCGGTGTTCCCCATCGCACATGACCCCTAATTGTACACCATGACCGACTGGAGATGGACATAAAATGCACTTTGATTGCAGTTTTGGTACAATCGATGTGGCTCGGTTACAGTCGATAACCAGTGGCCAGGCCAAGTGGGTGGCTTCTGTATGATGTGCCATCTTCAGTACCAATTGTAATATGGCAAACATACTTTTGCATATAAAAACTAATAAACGATACATTAAAAACTTAAAATCGTTCCACAAAAAACGCATTCATGACCCATAAAACTCTGATCAATATCCACAATAAAATGTTTTATGATCCATAAAATTTATCAATGTGATCCATAATTATATACAAAATTTAGCAATAAAATGTCAAAAATGTACCGTTATATATCTAGGGTATGATCAGTAAAATTGTACGGATTACCCATAAACATATAGCGAATGTTCCATAAGAGGTTCAATATCATTCCTTAAAGTTGTAAAATTGATCCACAGAATGTAACATTTGTGCACTAAAATACGTGCACATGATTCATAAATTATTGAAAATGTTCCATAAATAAATTGTCTATGATCCATATAACAATGAATAATAATCTATAAACTCATATAAATGATCCGTAGCAAATTATTCTTATAGAAAATTTTCTCAACTACAATTTTTCCAAACATTGGTTCTCAGAAAAAAAAATCAAACAGCTCCTCTGTTAGACACACTATATTGTACAACGTGACATAGTAGCCATGATTTGTTATGCTGTACTCCAAATGCTAGAAATATCAATGTTGCCTGCTGAGCAGTTGAGGATTGAAGAACTAAGGAAGTAAAAAGCGGTTGAAGTTTCCGATATCGTATTCAAGTTAACGACTGATTCAAGCATTTGCCCGGTATAATGCAAACGGAGGATGTTTTTTGTAGTTAGGTCCGACGAGCGATAGCGAGTTGGACGACAAGCGTTTGCCCGGCATAATTTTATAAAAAAAATGTTAAATAACAGTTTGATCAAGCCTTAAATTTGACATGAAGAATAACTTTCCCCATATTAATCTCATTGTTCCTTTATTCATCCTACGATGAATCAAACAATTGGGCAGTTGAAGGATCGGTTTTGTTTTCTAATAATGTTTGCTTACTTTTAATAACAACAACAGTGAATTGCAAAGTGATGAGATTAATATTGAAAATCTCCCTAGTTCTTTACATGCAGGAGTTCTCTTTAACAAATTTATTGGGAAACATGTGTCGCAGTTGCGGTCGTAAAAGAACGTGAAAGCGCGAAAGTAAATCAGCTCTTTGAAAAACTGAAAATCTTCTAAAAAGCAATCCTTCGTTAATAGCAACGTTTGAGCCGCATAGCTAAAGAAACGGACATGTTAATAGATCTGAGTAGTAGCGCAGTCAAGGATCGATTTCCCCGTAGCCAAAATTTTAAAAAAATATAAACCCAACATGTAATAATTCTGGCATAATTTATGGATCCTACATATTATTTTTAATGCCCAAAGTTTATTTCCCATGGCCCATATTTAGAAGCTTGTGGTAAATTTTTCAAAACTATCATGGATCATTGACGATTGGATCAATAATTTATTGGTCATGTGTATTTATTTAAGTTCACAAACGTTACATTCTAAGGATCAATTTTACAACTTTAAGGTATGATATTGAACCTTTTATGGAACATTCGGTATATGTTTATGGGTAATCCGTACAGTTCTATTGATCATACCCTAGATATATAACGGTACTTTTTTGACATTTTATTGCTAAATTTTATATAAATTACGGATCACATTGATACATTTTATGGATCATATCTATTTTATTATGGATATTGACCAGAGTTTAATGGGTCATGAATACGTTTTTTTTGAATGAATTTCAATTTTTAATGGATCATTTCTTCAGTTTAAAGGTGCAAACTTAGGGCTGCCTTGTAATATAGAGCATTACAGTAAAAAAAAGCTTTTCTTCTGAAGAGATTTTACGGTTTGGAAAGGTATCAAAATCGGTCGTTTGGTGACAGTTATCCATACTAACTCATTTCGGAAGTCTTTGCATAACATTAGACCTGCTTAACCTGCTTCAAACATATTGGATAAATTTACAATAACAGGTAGTAGAACTTTTTATAAAACGTTAAAAATGTTACCAAAAGTTCGGTGAAGTGCATTTTCAGCATTTGACAATGTATCGTTTGAAGTAAACTTGAACAATTATAGCCAACTAAGTATTACCGGACAAAATTAACTAAATATCGATAAAAAAAAAACTCTGACGATGATAAATAATAAATGACTGAGGCGAAGAATCAACTCACCCGAAGCGAGAATTATCATCTTGTGAATTACGAGTTGTCTGACCTCACTAGCCACGCATAATATTCCTAAATTTAATAACGAATCTTCACGTTTATAAGAACTCTCTTTTAAAGTAGGGCCTTAATTTTTAGAAAAAAAAGAACATTACACAAAATCAAGTTAGATCATCAGATCTACCTTGATGCCATAAAAAATCTATGCAGATTTTGTTCAAAAAAAGTATTGCCCCCGTTAACCGAAAAGAGGAGATAATGTCTAGATACTAATGTCTGCCTGAAAATCTCTAAATTACCTTGTAAGAAACATAACATAAAGATTGTTCTCGAAAAAATGCAACAGACAAAAATAGTCACCGAAAATTCATTTTAAGTCGGATATTTTTGAAACTCTCAGGAAATAAGTAAACACACTTATGTTTTCGCAAAGTTGGTTTATTAAACCTCCCCTCCTAGGCTAAATGCTCGCACTTTGAATATAACGCTACCCACAAAATCCTGTGCAACACTTGCGCCATCTTTCTTACACACTTGCTCTCAAAGTCACCCAGAATTTTTCTATTGGGTGAAGTTCTGACGACTTTGGCGAATTTGCCTCCTTCGGCACAAAAACAACATCGCTTCGTACACTGAAAATAAATCAATAATTTTTATTCTATCCGTCTTCGCACTTAAAACGAAATAAATAACCGTGTAAGAAAAACAATCAGCTACTTTGTCGTTCTAGAAGAAAATAACTGCAAAATAGAGAAGCAATGTGAAGTTTAGCGTGTGGTGGTTGGGGTACATGGTCTACCAGCGGAAGTCACTGAATTTTTTGAAGGTAATAAATTACTATAGATGTTCATCTTTGCCATGTTTTTTTTATTTATTTATTTTCCGTCGGCCTATTTCCTCACATGGTGACAATCACCGATGCCAAGGAGACGATTCCACCACCTGGACCCTACCCAATGACGTCTATATAAGGGCTGTCCCAGTAGCCACAACAATATTAGTGAAATGAGCAAAATTTCCTATGGCACTAACACCGCCTTGCGCTCTTGTGTAGTGAGCTCGGGAAGTTTACGTCATACTTTTTTTTTCATTCGTTTGCTCCGATTGATTGTTTATTGTGTGCGGTATAAAACTTAATTTTTCTACCAATTCCAGTCTATCGATGATGGAAAATTGGCTCTTCATCGCTACTCGATTGTCAAGTTCCAACGATTGAAAGTTAATGTGGCGGAAATTCAATTACCTCATTTAATTCACTATAAATGACCCATGTTATCGGGAGTAAATGCTTCTGCTCAATAAATGGCATTAGCCTCATGATTATTTCCACAATTCACGCCAACAGAAAGTTGAATAGTGTTACGTCATCACTCGTCGGCTCAGCAATTTTTACATTAGTTTTTCTTCCAATACAAGCAAGCAGTACGTTGCCCCAGACCTTATATGAAAGTCGATGGGCCCTACCTAATGACTCATGAATATGAGCCGGGACCAACGGCTTAAAACTTCCCTTGCGAAGGAAGACGTGGGAAGATTTTTTCGCCTTAGAAAAACCACCGACGTCGACTGGGACTGAACCCAAACCCACTGGGGTGCTAAGTAGCAGTCACGCTTACCACCACACCACCAACGCCGGTGGCTTCTTTGTCATGTTAACAGTGTTTATTATGAATATTTCAGATCTGCCGAGCATTTTCTCCATTCCCGAAGAAGGCTGCTGAACGCGATAGCTTTAAAAAGTTGGGATAGTGATTGCACGCAAACTATCTTCAACATACTTTACGACTGGCGGTCGAATGAGGTTGAAAAAACTTTTCTCGGCGATTTGAGTCTCCCTCTGGAATTCATGGAGTGCTGGCAAGGTAAGTTCTATGAAATTTCATTATATTTATACTCTACCAAATAATGTTTTCCTGTTCGCAATTATCTTTTACAGGTTGCGGATTTTCAACTGAAGAGTTGGAGAGGGTGGCTATTGATATTTTTTTATGATAGTACAAATAAAACCTCTTTTATTCACACATATAGTTTTATTACATGAAAAGATACAAAAATGCGATACTAACCTTTTTATGAGAAAATAAAATTCTTGCACCTTTTCACATTAAACGAAATAAAAAAAAATCATTTGAATTTTGCAAGGACAAGTTAATGCAATCCATGTAAACTATAATTAATATCTCTTCAACTATTGCACTTAAAGACTATACATATATTGTACATATGGTTAATTACTCTATGGGTCATGAATAGTATTTGACCACATTTAATAATAAATAGGTGCAGCACCAATACAGAGCAATAACTTTGCACATTGCCCCAATCTATAGGTAGAATGCATCGGAAAAAGGCTATTTCTTCACATGTTTAAATTCTTCGTTTTCGAAATGTCACGCTTTGAAAAAGACGTGAAAGTTAAGGTTATGCACACATGGTTTTTGGAAAAAGGAGTAACTATGCAACAATTGGCAAAGCGCTTTGGAATTCATCACGCGAGTGTAAAATTCATGATAACTAACACTAGCTGTGTTGTTATATTCACCAATTGCCTTTGGTGACTGAATTTGATGAGTTGCGCTGTCAGTTTTTGTATCATATCGTGCAACCGTGACACACGATTCATGAGTTTGATACACAGTTTTTGTTGCACATATATTTGAGGGTGTGCGTGTACTGAAATAAATGTATTATTTTCGTACACACTCACACATGATAGTGGGAACTAAAGACAAAATCAAAATAAACTAAATTTGAAATCAACTTGGAGTAAATATCTCGTTAGGCTTTGCTCATCATCAATCATATGAGTTTATCTTAGTTTTTTTTCTGAATTCTATACAGCACATTTAGATTTTGAAACATATTGAAATGTATTTTCATGAGCTGATATAGTTTCGTTTGGATTAAAAATTATTTTGCAAACTGTAGAACGAAGGAAAACTCTTGGAATAAATGGAATGTGTCCCACTATACATAACCTCTTAATTAAATTGGGTTAATACTTATAAAAATCTTAAGCCCTTGCTACATGTATAAAATATATACGGTTACCTATAATAAATAATTATACGATACATGATCATTTATATAAAATAACTCATACTAATAATTTTGTTTAAATTTGTTCAATTAATTTGTTATATTTTGTTTATTTATTCTGTATATATGAAATTATATTTTATATATTTTATAATATCACAAGTTTATTAGTTTCTCGGCCAATTGTAAATCCGAGCAAATTTTGAATTAGTGGTAGTATTGTATGAAGTCTAGAATCACGGTTCTCAGTGGCAATGAAATAAAGTGAAATTTTAACGCTGAAAAATCGCGAAAATTGGGTTAAAGGATTAAAATTATAAAGTTACGGTCGTTCGGAGTCGATTGGTGATATTTTTCAGTCCGGTCGCAACGTAGTAGCAGTGGAAAAAGTGACTGCTAACCGTTCCCCAACTATCCAACATCCCAGTGATTTCTCGTGGAAGTGCAGAGGATTTCTCGGCTTCCTCCAAAGCGAGTATCATGTCAACACATTCCTTCCCATTCCCTACTTGATTAGCATACGAGCACGGCCAGCGCCGGTATTGCTTTATAATGGGTCACCAGTTTTTACACATTGAAGATGTATGTTAGTCCCACACATCATCTGTTGGTTCTTTGTGTAAATACAGCTGATCTGGCAATAAAGGAGTTGCATGCGTGGGCGGTCAATCATAATCATGCTCATGCAAATAGTAAATGCGAGCATATATTTTTTTTTGGGAAACGATACCTATGGAGTTAATCCAAGAGTTACATTTTTGTTTAATGTAAACCAAGCAAACAGAATTGGCAATTGTTTTACCGAGATTTATTTGATTGGCTACAAATTTTGAGCCTAAGAAATGCCCACAGGCAAAGCAAAAAGATATATAGTTTTTTTTTGTTCATTTATAGATGTATAGATGATCAACATTATAGGCCGATCCGAAAGTTCGTTAAAAATTTATATAAAATTTGCGAAACGAATATGAGCTGTGAGTTCATTTTGGAATGTTTAATGCCATTCCAGTAGAAATATTAATAACAAGGTGGCGAATTTGTGCCTGCCTTGACCTACCCCGCATGGAGATGTGACATAAATGTAAACGTTTGCTTCGAAACACTGCCTATTCAATTTTTAAAACCTGCCTAGCTCTATCGAACCTATCCACACTTTCTCTTCTCATCTTTGGTTCTAGCAGAACTTGCTGGCCACTCTTAGGGTTGCATGTTTATAAGAAGGATATTTCCAATTTTCAAACATTATAATTGATTACGTGCTTCATGCAACAACACAAAACATGATTAGTTAAAAGAAATATTAAGGTTTCTCAGTTTATTTCCATAGTAACTACTACTTTTTTGCATAATTTGTCATGAAGACATTACACATTGATTTGACTTGGATTGCGTCCTTTCAAGTAACATACCAAATCAGTGCTGCAACTGAAATTCCATCACCTTGAAGAAGAACACTTTAATTCAGCGGTTGGTACTGGTTCGTAGTCGGATCACGTCGCCGTCATGCTGTCCGTATTCTAATCTTTCTTATGGTCTATATTTTCACAATTCACAATAACCATGACAGGTTTCATCGTAGTGATTTTGTGTTCATTCCTCCATTTCTAGTACACATCTTGTAACTCTTCGTTCGTATAAACACTGATATGAACCTGTAAAATATGATAGTTATGATTCTCACAACTGATTGAATAATGAATCAACAAAAACAACTAACCTTGATAGTTTTAAGTATAATCATTGCATCACAGCAAGAATAACAACGATAACAACAACGCATAGCATAATACATCATTTTTACTGTGGGCAGCACAATTCACTCCACTCCACTTCACGTGTATTTTGCTAACCACCACGCAATGGTACATTTGTCGAAGAAAATCCATCTGGCCGCATACACTATCCGTCTCTCTTAACTTGCTCTTAGATTTTCTACAAAAATGGCTAACATCAACTATTTCGAGTAATATAATAAATACAAACGTAACGTAATGTAATAAATAAAAATTACTAACAACTGCAAAAGCGCAGTTTCAAGCACATCACTTTTTTCTCCATCAGCTTGTTTTTGGTCTTATTAGAACTGTCAAAATACACATTTGCCATCTTCCTTTTGCTCCACTTCACAACTCAACAGCTCACCGTGATCCACCTTACGGTGGATTGATGAGCTGCATGGTGGTTGCATGTGAGCTTTTATCTTGTTGCGTGACATCGCTGTGACATTTCCAGGCAAACTCATCAAAAAGCTACTGGTGAGAAAAACAACAGCACTACTGTTCCTTGGATGAACTGCTAGAAAGAGGCAGAAAATCCGGATCTTCCAACCCTAAACTGGAACAGACAGTGGTAGCTCTAATTCGGAAGAACAAATCAATGCCGATACGTGATTTGGCCAATAAAGTGGGAACCAGCGTCGGAAAAATTCATCGCATCAAGAAAACAACCTGTAAACCTACAAGAAGCAAAAAATTGTCAAACAAGCTGCAGAAGCAACGCGCAGCAACAATGGCCTGGGTGTTGTATTCGCGAGTTTCGTATGCATGTATTTTGATGGACGATGAGACCTATGTCAAAGAGGACTCAAAACCCCTTCCAGGTCCGCAAAATTCCACTACCATCGTAGGGGAGAATGTAGGCGATGCAAACATGTCGATTTAGTGGAGCAATTTGGTCGTGCTGGTATGGTATGTTCCTGCGGTATGTAGTCAATCATTTCTTACACTACTGAAACAATCAATGCGGAAATCTATCGATCTGAGTATCTGCAGAAGAGGTTGCCGGCTATATATCAGAACCATAGCACCCTTTCAATGTTGTGGCCGGATTTAGTGCCTGCGCATTCGTCAAAACAACTCTCAATTGGCTCATGGAAAAGGGTATAGATTTCATTGAGAAAGACATCAATCCGCTAAATTGCCCTCCGATTCGGCTTATCTAACCATATTAGGCGATTGTTAAGAAGGTCATCAAAAAGACTGATAAAGCTACTGAGAATATGCAGGAGATCAAAAAATTTGGGCAAAGGCGTTCTAAATATGTGATGAAACACTTGTCCGGAACTTGAAGAAAAGTGTTCGATCAAAAACAAATTCGGGAAAGAATAATAATAATTTCAACTGGCCTTCACATCCTTCAAGTTCAACCCAGTACCATAAAAAATCATCCATATGTTTGAATAAAACATATATTTTATTTTATTTGGAGGAAAAATATGTGGATAACTTATTTTTGATACAGTCCTTGGAGCTTACTGAACTTGCCGCACCTACAGATTGTTCACCACACCAAGTACGTCTTGGTAAATTTGCCCACCTTCTTCTTCCGGAACTTCCCCGGAACATCCAAACGAGACTTGTCGAAAAAAAGCTTGAGACCGGAGATCTGCTTGGCGTCCGCTTTAATGTTCGTTTCGTCGTAGTTTTGGCTGCACCAACGACTCGCCGTACTGCTTCTTGGCGCAAGATTTAGCAACCGTAATCTGATCATCGGTTCGGATAGGCGCCTTCTTTAACTTGAAAACATGAAGTCCGGCCCACTCCAAACAGAAGAATTGACCTTCTTGACTACGTCCCGAATCGAATGTATCGGATTGCGCTTGAAGCAAACCCTCATCTTCCCTGCGTTCACGAGGTTAGTCGTCTTCGCTTTTATTCCGATGCCAGCTCACCACTGGGTCATCTGGATCTCCTTGAACGATTTTACCACACGATCCACCAGTGGGACCGACCTGGATATTCCACAACCATGCTCATAATGTTTTGTCGAAGCACTTCTTGCTTGGAACCATCTCAATGACCCCATGACAGATTGTAACGTAATTTTGCACATGCAAACATTACACTCTAAACTGCTCAAAATTTCATAGATTCTTATTCATGCAATAAAAAGTAATAATCGGCTGAATCTTCCGTCTGATGTCGGAATAGGAGCGCTCTTCGGCCTTAATGTCAACTTTGCGAATGCATTTCTTGATTCTGCCTATCAACTGTTTACAATTCGTGGTTCTGCAGTTATTTTTGTACACCAAAAAGCTCAAAATCCCGAAGAAATTTTCGCGGCTGATTTGTCTTGTTGTGGTGTTTGGGTACAAATGGGATCGAATGGGTATTCAGTAACGATTGTGTTTTTATTTTGCGTAACGCAATGACGCTTTGTCCGGCCAAAAGACGTATCGTCCATCTGCATGACGTTTTTGAAGAAACGGGATCAAAAATTGAGAGCCAAACCAGAGGGCTTGACACTTAGGCTTACACACATAGAAATTATGAATTTTACACGATGCGAAATTTATGTTTGTAAAAAGTCCATATGTGTTTATAATTTTGGCTGGTCTTCCAATACCTTGGTTGCAAGTAATTGTTGTGGACCCTACGATGTGGAAAACTGCCGAAACAACTTTTTTTTTTAATATAGTGCCGTATACTTTTTGCAGAGATTTCTGTGCAGTTCGTTAAACTATACAACAAACTCGTGAAATGCTACTTGTTTCGACAGCATTTTGAGCAAAACTGAGCAAAAATATACAAAAAAAGAAATATTTGCAGAAAGAAGAGAGAGAGAGAGAGAGAGAGAGAGAGAGAAAGAGAAAGAGAGAGAGAGAGAGAGAAAGAACTAACACACACGCCCTCTCATTTCTCTCAGAGCTCATTTGTTGTTGAGCTTAGGATTTTGAAAAGAATTCCAAAATCTTAGTTGCCACAAAAGTGATCGATATATGTTGTTTCGAGTAATCTAGGGTCAATGGTTAAATGTCGTATTTCATCTGTTACGATAAAAATGAGTCCAGTGGCCAAGTGGTTGGCCATTTTTTGCTTACTGAGTAAAAAATCACACGTTGTGAGTGGGCCAACAACATCCTTACTGTGGATGTAAATCGGTTCAAATAGAGCCTCAAGGGTAGTATAAATTGTTTTCCCAATGAATGAAATCACTTTGCGAGTGTTAGAAGCGGTATTACCCATTGTACACGGCCAGCCGTTTCAACTCAGTATTGAGTAGTGTTTGACTCACTTTCATCAAAACTGGAGTCACTCAAATTTGAGCACCATCGCATTGACAAGTTATTCAAATAATTGAAATTACAGGAGAAATGATCGTAAACGGAAATATTTGTTGTTTCAACCGTTTTTGTTTATTTGTTTCATGCAGCATTTTAGTTTAAATCAATCTGAAATTTGTTTGAAACAAACCGTAAGTGCTGTTCAAACAGAACATGTTTTCGTAGCTGTCATAATGAAATAGACAAATTTCACGCCAACTATTCCAATGGATGGCAGCACCCTTTCAGAATCTAAGGAAACTTTGTGGGTGTGTAGACTATGCCTTTTCAAGCAACTTTGTATACTTGGATTTTTTGAAAATTTATGTAACCATTTGAAAAGGGCTTAAGTTTTTTGATCGTTTTTTTTTTAAATTACCGTAACTCTAAAAGGAAAAGACTTACTAAAAAGTGATGTATGGGTGACTTTTAAAAAATTGTTTTGACTTATATGAATAAAATTGTAAAAATTGTAAAATCAATTCTTACTCGCTCCAAAAATATATTTTAAAATTGAAAGTCAATTTGCAAAAAACAATTTTAGAATTGAACGATTTTTTTTTTAATAATCGTAATATAGTTGTCTAAAAGATCACCATACACTGCAAGATGGGCACTTTTAAGGAAAAAAAGTTTTTACAACAACAAATTTTTCATGTCCAATTTTTACCGTGTATAACTCATTTTATAATTTAGTTATAAAAATACACAAAAGCCAACTAAATTTACCTACCTTACCAATCAGACTAAGGCCGGCGTGGCCTCTGCTGTACACAGAAGTTGTCTCCATTCTATTTGGTCCATAGCTGTCTCTCGCCAGCCTCGCTGTCTGCGGAGGGTCGA
>JASCZW010017071.1:0-17641 GCA_034211315.2 Aedes japonicus | reverse complement strand
GAGCAAAAAATATGACAGGAAAAAAACACGTCCGTGGTCATGACATACTTCGTTACGGTTCATCAGAAGTGTAAATTAAGCCACTAAACACGCATGAAAGTTCTTATTCAGAAGTCACAAATGTTTGCTATGATCATATTTTTTTTTCATACGTCCATTTTAACTATATAAATATTATCGGATATAGGCACCTGATCGTGTGGATCCTATGCATTTAAAGGTTTTTTACTGTTAGATTAGGATCAATAAATCTGATTTTTAACAAATGTGTCTTAGTTATTCTTTGCGTAAAAGATTCTAGAGATCTAATTTAACTTCCACTGTAAACTGTTAACTGTCAACGAAAAGAGTATCTGACACAGAGCGTTTCAAAAGATGAAATTGTTAGTGCAATTGTTGAGGCAACTATTAAATAATTCTGAAATGTTTATAAATGGTCCCTGAACTAAGCCCATTTGAGCAAATTGGCAACAGCTTGCAGAACAAACGCCAGCCAAAAATTTCCCCTGCATCCCCCACATAATGGCTCTAGACCAAGATGCAGCCAGCCCCAGAAACATGCTGAAACTACTTCCCACGCTCGAATATTCATGGCATTTTCTGGACAATGCACTTCTTCTCACATTCATTTTTCATGCAAAGCCAGAAGCATGGAGGCAGCTCGAGTTAACTTATCCTTAAACTCCATTTGTCTTACACTGGTGCCAACTGGAAAATATTTATCCACCCCCCAGAGGGACCCATTCATCATTAAAGGATAAAACTACCGTCTTCCGAAAAGCGTACTCACATTATACTGGCTCTTTCGGAAGAAAGATTGCTACCCTACATAGGCAAGGAGAACAGTTCCTTAGGAAAGCAGCAGAGCTCTACAATTTATATAAATAGTTGATAAAAGAGAGTAACTTGAGTCTTTTCCTTTCCCGAAAATCCAAACTGCACATGGGATAACTATGAACTAATCCTCCCCGTACCCACTCGATGAAAACCGAGATACCACACACACACACACAATCAGCAGGATATAGGATTCCGTCCAAATATTTCCGGAGTCCTTTCGTAAGTGGCAATAGAACATATAAGCCAAGACTGTACGGCTGGTTGTTACGCAATCGTTCTCCATTTCTGTGGTTCCAAATTAGGAAACCAGAACAAAAAGATTTAATGGGCCCGGAAACGAAATATGCCTTCTCTGGTTTCGGATCTGTGGTTTGGTTGGCTGACTCAATTTTCCGGTAGGAATTCGTCTCCAGGAAGCAACCCCCTTCTCCTTAGAATCTAGAGATGTCGGAACAAAAAGAAAACAATGATGTAACCAGCAGCTATTTTCGGCTACAAAGAGGGATTTGTCCGGCTGAATACTCCGGTGAAGGAAGAAAAGCAGCCAGCAGTAGGTCAATGTATGAATGAATGAGTGAGTGAATGCATGAAAGGGGATAGAACTTGTTTGCTGGTTTTCCGTGGGTTTTTCGTGAGGATAGAGGCAAGACGATTATGAGCACTAATCAAATATTTATAAGAACCAGGCGCCAGCACATAATGCGAAACGCCACCCAGAAGCAGGGAAAATTACTTTTGATTAAAGTTGGACAAACACGACACGTTAAATGGTTATTTGAGCTGGAACTATAATCTCTGTCCGCTCGATGTCCTTTCATCGCAACACAACACAACACAACGGCGTTCCAATGGGTAGTTGGTCTAAACCTATACAGCTTCCGCTCTTATCGCTTTTCCCGGCAATGACGACAGACGATTCTTTCTCGCCTTTCACACATCGTTAATAGGTGTTATTATGAGGCGAGTATTCTTGCCATGAATTATAAATAAACAAAATCCCTCACTCTTCTTTCGGTTGGTTTGTCGAGAGGATGTGTTCTTATGGTTCTCTAATCCATGCTTTAGGGAATGGATGTGAATAGACGGTTTGGCTAACCAACCACTCTTCGTTGTTGCTGGTGGTGGGTGATATTTTCTCTGACACGCTATCTACCAACAACACAAGGGCGACCACAGGAAAGGTAATTATAAATGTTTACAAACACGGAAAACGTCTCCAGCCGTCGTCCAAAGCTACCACAATCTATTATTTCTTCGGAGGGATTTCTTCTCCCACATTCACAAACATACGCGCCCGAGTCACTCTTTGTAGTTAGTTGCCTACCTGTCTACCAGTCAGAATGAAGGCGGCATAAAGGCGAAGGCAAAAGGATGCTGTGAGTGAGTGGGATAAATCAAAAATATCATCAAAAGAAATTCGCTCCTTATTTCCCATGGTCTTTGCAAGAACTTTTTTTCTTTCTTGTTTTCATCTATGCGAGGTGTGTACAATTTGCTGGAATTTTCCTTCTGCATTTCCCCGATGTGGCAAGTTCCCACTGTTGCTATACAGACGGGTGTTTAGAAGCTTTCCGTGCAAACAAATTCAATGGGAATTTTTTATCGTTTTCTTCCGCACAGGGGTGAAGCTGAGGGACGAGATTGGATGGTGAAAAACTTGCTTCGGATTTTCTCTGGATTGGTTAGAAGCAAACAGTTTAGCATTCGTTCAGAATTCGTTGAAAGAGTCGAAATATTATCAAACTTGACTGAACTCACAGATACTCAGTAATGTGGTCGAAACTGATTCAGAAGTTTAGACGGGGTGGAACGGTCAAACTTGATTAAAGTTCTGTCCAGTTAGAATCCGGAATAATTTATTGTGTTGCAGCGGCACGGAAAGTGACCACTACAAGATTATTATTTTGACAGCGGTTTTTATAAATTGCACGGTGTTTCGTGCAGTGAGTCAAAGTTATTCCAGATGGAAGCTGAGAGGAGAGACTAAATTCCACACACCTACGTTGATAATCCAACGTGGTCCGCAATAAAAATCGCCAAAACGATGAAAATTGCCAAAACGATGAAAATCGCTAAATCAACCATGTATGATGTGCTCAAACGTTTCAGAGAGCAGAAGAGTGTGGATCGAGTGCTTCAAGGTAAGCGTCGTCGTGGAACATATGACCGCAAGCTGAACCAGAAGGTGTTGAGAACCGTCAGAGCAAACCCTGGACTATCAGATAAGGAATTGCACAAACATACGCTTCTGCTCGCAGTACCGTTCGAAGAATCCGTTTGCGAGCAGGATATCGTTCTTATCGAGCCAGCATGCAACCAAACAGAACGTTGAAGCAAAGTTTCGTCTCCAAAACTCGTGCTCGGAACTTGTACCAGCAGGTTTTGACGAAGTACCAAGGATGCCTGCTCATCGACGATGAAACCTACGGACTTCGGACAGCTTCCTGGCCAAAAATCCTACATGGTGACGGCACGAGGAGATGTTCCTGCGAAGTTTAAGTTTGCTTTAATGGACAATTTTGCCAAAAAAAACTGATGATTCGGCAAGGAATATGCAGCTGCGGAGCAAAGACCAAAGTGTTCGTGACGAATAAGACGATGGACTCGAAACTGTACAAGGAAGAATGCCTCAAAAACCGCGTACTACCTTTCATTAAAGCCCATAAAGGTCCCGTGAAGTTTTGGCCAGATTTGGCGAGTTGCCACTACAGCCGGGAAGTCATCCAGTAGTACCGCGATAACAACGTAGATTTCATCGATAAAAACATAAAACCACCCAACTTCCCGCAGTTCCGGCCCATCGAGAGATTTTGGGCAGTAATGAAGCGGAAGCTTAAGAAAAGTGGAAAAACGGCTCGAAACGCGACTCAGATGACCAAAATGTGGAACAAATGTGCCAAGGAAGTTGACTCCAGAGGTGTGCAGCGTTTGGCGGGAGGAATAAAGAAGAAAGTGCGAATTTTCATTAGAAACAAAGAGATATGATATTTTATTATAGTAAATTGACCTTTGTTTTGATGTGTTAAACTTATTTGTACGTCAATCCGTTACCGAGATACAGATAATTTTATTATTCTGGATTCTAAGTGGACATAGCTTTACGTGCACACCGATTATGTTATTATTTAGATGTTGCAACTTTATTTCTTTTCGAAATTCAATTACTAAATAATAAGACAATTATTTAATTAGGCTACCATTTTTTCAGCCATTTCAGTACATGGTGTCAAATTAATATGTATTGTTTGTTGTAGCAATGTAATTGCAAATTACAAATTTTATTTGAATCCTAGAAAGTGTGAGCTGTTTTGTGGAATACCTGTAGAAATACTAACGAAGAAATAATACTACTGCTAGAAATGAGAAGTTTAAGTTTTATTTGTTCATTTCCAAATGGCCGCTTCGTGCTGAGATGTACACCTTCAAACGTTTCAGGTGGTTATCCACTATGGCCACGAGTTCTTCGACAGATATTTGTTCCTAAACCTTCGAAAAAGACGGTTTTCGATGAATCCTAGAGGGTTTGAGCTGTTTAGTGGAATACCTGTAACTAGAAATTAGAAGAAGAATTAGTATCTTCCATTTAATTCCAACTATCTTTGCTTATCTTCGACAGATACGCGTATTTCGTCTACAATGTGCAGACTTCTTCAGTGTGTCGTACTAATAAGTCGAGTTATTAGTACGAGACACTGAAGAAGTCTGCACATTGTAGACGAAATACGCGTATCTGTCGAAGATAAGCAAAGGTAGTTGGAATTAAATGGAAGATACTAATTCTTCTTCTAATTTCTAGTTACGGTTTTCGATGTTTTAGTGATTTATGTGGTGTACTGCTGCCTCTTGACTCCATACCGTAGTTAATCCGGTGACTTAGAAGGCCGTTCATCTTTCGTCGCAAAGCTTGGGAAAATGGGTTCACATATGCTAAAAGTCTTTTTGCTACATGAGCCGGCGCCCAATCTTGTTGAAAAATCCATAATTTTTGCCGAAATACTGCGATGCCCCTGTGTCAGTAAGTAGCTTCGGATATACCTTTGATTCACTTTTACCCCCTTGTCGATGAAGATCAGAGGAGTTTTTCCGGATAAGTTATTCCAGCCCAAACCATCACAGAAGCGGGATGATGACTCCTTGAAATCTTCCACGATTTTTTAAATTGGCCGGAATCTACTTTCGAGACGACGAGAAAAACTTGAGTGTTCTAAGACGTTGCGAATCAAAACAAACCAAAAAAAAGAAGAGAGTTCCTCTCCCATGTGCACATTAAAACAGAGTGCACACAATATATCGCTAGAATAACTATCACAAGCCATCAGTGGTACATGAGCACCTTCCATACGTCATCTTTTGCCTGTTGAGGTGGCGGATTTGTCCGTGCCACGACCTACCCCGCAGTGGGATGTTAGGCAAAGGATGACGTCCATGGTTCGAGTACCACTGAACACATGCCCTTTCGCTCAATCTTTTCAAAAAACATCTGTTCGACTTCCTATCTGCCGCACACTGACGGAACTTTCAACACTTTCTCTTCATATCTATCATTCTAGCAAAAACATTAATGAGCACTCTTGGTACCTCATGGTGATGAGCGAACATCTCCATCTACATCAACTTCCGATCATTTTGGTGGTTGTGATGCTCGATTGTGAAAACTTATTCATTGGTTAACAGCACTGACCGGTAGCGGATCTCGGATAAACGGTTCTGGAGAACCTTAACTTTTCTTAACCGGTTTGCTTTCATGGTGTCATTCAGATAGTGATTTTTGCACAGTTTATGCGACTGATACTCCAATTCACGTGAACTATGGCCCCAACGGAGTATTCTGAAATTTACAGTAATTTCGCCAACTTTCGGATGGAACTCGAAAAATTTCGCTTGATTCGTCGCCGGATAATCTTGCGCATTTCCGAAGTCCGAACGGTGCACTTTTTCCTCTCCCTACGCGGTCACCTAGCGTTCCAAGAAGAACAACAAACAAAAGCACAAAACAATGAGTCAAGATGTTAAACCATGTAGATATGCTTAGTTGTAGGGATAATTTGCACACATCCTGTATTGATAAGAAAGTAGGTCGCCTGATCAAAACAGCACAGACTGTGGTTCTTCAGAAATGTATCAAGCAAACAGTCCTTTACATAACTATTTAAGTTGGCAGTTATAACAATTATTTCGTTCCAAACACTGGGGAAAATTGCTAGCCAAACCAAATAAGGCTTCAACAGCTTGAACCTAACTTGCACCTTTCCTATTCCAACAGCCGTGTAAAATGTTTGACTTGGGAGCTGGTCGAAATACATGTGGACGTCATCGTTCATTGTAATGTTGTCAAACACATTCCACTCTTATTGAGACTGTAACCTTATATTTTCTTGGCACACAACAACTCAAGTGTGTGATATCCCCAATTTATTTCCAACATCTCTGATCGGAAGCAATTATTCTCCCTTTGGTCTGGAAACATCATGGTTTCGGTTTCCTCCTTTCTGGTAGTTCTCAGACGTTCCCTGAAAGTTTAAGCAACGCTTGCCACAGTCTATTTGGCCACACACTGTGATTTTTCCAGTTTGAATGAATATCATAAAAACAAATTAGCCACAAAACTCCCTAAGCACACCTCTTGAAGAAACAAATATTCGTTTGCATATTAAAATAAACCAACTTTTCATAAACAACTGAAAATTGTTCGATATATATGGAAGTGATCCATGAAAAAAATGGAAGTGATCCATGACAATCATAAATTTCATACATATTTTAAGCACAATTTAGAGAAAGTATATTTAAAAAGTTTCATATCCACAGAATGTTAAATAAAATTATACGAGATATATTTTAGTCTTCTTAAGGTTCACTTGACGATGGCCCAATATTGTTCGATTGGGCGGAGCTCTGGCGTGTTGGCAGGGTTCTTGTCCTTGGGCATCACTTGAACGTTGTTGGCAGCATTCTACTCCATGGCATTCCACTCCGTAATGGCAAGATACCAAATCCGGTCAAAATAGAACGGAACAATTGTGTAGTTTCAGGAAAGGCAGTAGACTCTTTTGTAGGCACTCGCTCAGGTAAATTTCCTGGTTGACGGTTCTGGTCGCAATATAAACGTTGCTCTTCAAGCCACAGGTACATATGGCCTGCCACACCAAATATTTATTTTCGAACTTCGACGGTTTCATGTGCTTGAAAGTATCTGTCACCTTCCCCGTCCGGTTGCCGTATACAATTCCTGTCCAGGAAGCTGTTAAAAGTCTGCCTTGACGCAAGTTTCATCGTCCTGTACCACGCAATCAAACTTCGTCAGTATCGTCGTGTACAACTTTCGCGATCGTACTTTGGCCGGCGTGGTTTGTTTAGCGTTGCGATTTGGAGTCACCACTTTCTTGTAAGCTCGTTTTTAACTCTATCCACGGTTGAAGGCGCCACCTTTGTGCTCAACAATGATTCAACCATGGAAACAGCCAATGAAAAGCATGTGGATTTTTCTGGGTAATTTTTAGTTCCGGCATTGCTGTTACCCTTATTTGGTTCTTTTATCAGGTAAAATAGAACGGACTTACAATTTACAGACTTACAAATTTAAAAATTATTCAAAATTTCATACAAGAACAGATCACATATTGAATTAATTGCACTAAATGGTTATGAAAGCCCTCGGGTGCAATCAAACTCTACCCAACTTCAAATATTGTTAAAGATAGAAGGAAATCTTCACGTGCTCTGAAAAAAATTCTATCGTTATACCGACAATTAAATCATGGTCAGGATGACCATCGCATATAATGGTTACAATAACCATGAAAATGGTTGAATTCACCACGTTCATGGCATTCTTGACTATGATCATGGTAGCAAGGACTATTCCGACATTAAGACAAATGTTGGATCAACTATTTTTACTGGTCGTTTTGACCATGATCATAGTCGGTTCAAAACCACTATACTGCAATAGTCATCCTAACCCCCAATAATGGTAAAATTGACTATCAAATTTGTCTCTGTGTGTGTTCTTATATTTCTAGACTAACATTTGAAAAGGGCGGAAGAGCCTAAATGTAATCATATTGTATTACAATTTCAGAACAACTAATTAAAGATAATTATTTTATTATTGTACCTACTTTGAAATTCAGGATAAATCAAAGAACTCAGTTAGTGGACATCTTCATGAATATTTCAAGATATTGCACAGTAAGCCAAAATGGATCAAAAATCCCATTAGTTCAGACGGCGCAGGGTAGGAGCCCTGAAAATAACATATCTTATGGGAAAATGCGGGAAATCGAATGGAATTGGTTTCATTTAGGGTTGACCACAATAAGTGTCCCAATTTTGCCCATTTTTCCTCTCATTTTTGGATGCAAACTAGAATTATTACCCAAAAACTAAACTTGGTGCTACTATGTTGAACCCAAATGCACTGTAAATTTGCAAAAAAAAGCTGAAGAACTGTATTGAACAAATTTTACTTTGATCGGATGGGACATGCATAAACTCATATACTATGTGGTTCGAACGATTGGCGCTGGTAATATTGCTCTGACTTGCACTGAACGTATGTAAAAAATCCGAAAAATCGATTGGAGATGATTTCATTTAGGGTTGACCTCAGTAAATTGTCCATTTTACCAGATTTCCCCTCATAATTTGATAACCTCATAAACTATGCTGATTTGAAGATCTGCGCTAGTAATATTGTTCTCAACCTAGTAATATTGCGCTAGTTGAATTTGCAATTTTTTCAACCAATTGAAGAATCTAGGGCAATGACGAAGGCATAAAGGGCGATACGGTCAAAATTTGGTCAATATCAACTTGACGTATTTCTTTCAAAGCCGACTACAAGCAGCTTCCGGGACAGGAGTTTTATACGGCAAAAGGAAGGGGAAAGGTAGCAGATATTTTCAAGCACACGAAACTGTCAAAGTTCGCAAAGAAATATCTGGTTTGGCAAGCCATCTGTACCTGTGGCTTGAAAAGCAGCATTTTCATAGCTTCCGGGACTGTCAACCAAGAAATTTACGTGAAAGAGTGTTTGAATAAACGTCTGCTGCCTTTCCTGAAGAAACACGGTTGTTCCGTACTGTTTTGGCCGGATTTGGCATCTTGCCATTACGGTAAAAAGGCCATGGAGTGGTACGCCGCCAACAACGTGCAGGTGGTTCCCAAGGACAAGAACCCTCCCAACACGCCCGAGCTCCGCCCAATTGAGAAATACTGGGCTATTGTCAAGCGGAACCTAAAGAAGACCAAAAAAACTGCTAAGGACGAGCAGCAGTTCAAGGCAAACTGGCTTTCTGCGGCGAAGAAGGTGGACAAGGTGGCTGTACAAAATCTGATGGCAGGGGTCAAGCGTAAGGCCCGGCAATTCGGATTTGGAAAAGCGGAATCCTAACTGAATATTTTTCCTGAATTTTATACTAATTGAACTTGAAAAAGAAATTTAATTTGATTTTTTAAATAAACGATTTCACCGATTTACACGCGTTTTCCCTTGACCAAATTTTGACCGTATCACCCTTTAAGGTTTTCATCACATCTCACACAATGGTGTCGAAAGATTACATTCAAATGTGTCTGAAAAAGCTGATTTTACCCTTCATTTGGCAACACAAGACCAACGGTATGTTTTGGCCGGATCTAGCCAGCTGCCACTACTCTCAGGAGGTACTAGAATGGTTGCTGCAAACAATGTTAATTTAGACGCCAAAGAGATTAATCCTCCAAATTGCCCTGAGTTCAGACCGATCGAAAAATATTAGGCAATTGTCAAGCGAAAACTTCAAGGATGTGGTAAAGAAGTGGCAAATGCACAACCAATGCATTTAAAGTGGAGTAAGTTCGCCGGTACAGTGTCATGTGCATATCATGATGGCATCGATCACAAGTAAAGTGCGACAGTTCGTTCGAAACGGTGAAATGTAATTACTTGTTATATATCGTTTGAAAGCTGAATACCCTTTTGTTTGACGTTTTGTTCAACCTTGTATGTATCCTAGAGGGTTTGAGCTGTTTAGTGGAATACCTGTAACTAGAAATTAGAAAAAAAAAATAGTATTTTCCATTTCATTCCAACTACCTTTGCTTATCTTGACAGATACGCGTATTTCGTCTACAATGTGCAGACTTCTTCAGTGTCTCGTACTAACAAGTCGAGTTATTAGTACGAGACACTGAAGAAGTCTGCACATTGTAGACGAAATTTGTACGTGTATGTCGTTTCATTCTTGAGTTATGACCACTTGAATGCGTCCAAATCAAATTTACTTTGAATTGGGCTTTAATAGAAGATATTAGCTCTTAATACACTTCTTTTGAGACCGAGTGCTGGGACGGTCTGCTGTTCCTCTTGGACTTTTTCTAGACTATTTTCCAAAATGCCTTGGAGTTGCATTTTAGACAATTCAATCATTCCAAACCACTCTGAAATCCCCAAGTTCAGTAAAAGCTCAACAGAGCAACTTATAATGCTTTGTAAAAATTTCCTCAAAGTCTCCCAACTGAAAGAATCCAGAACACCCCTTGACTACCACCCTGATTCTCACCTTCAATTTGATTGACCCTGTCAAAGAGAAATCTCTCACCAACCTCTGACAGGCGAAGAATACGAAGATTCCACGTGGATATGAGCTGCGGATATGGCTGATGAATGTCAAACAAGAGCATCACCATGCATGTCTGAAGCATAAAACCAACCGACCAAACAGTTAACAAACCAGCCAACTTCAGCTTCATGTAATCACCTTCCTCCCCATCGACGACAGCCCGTGAAATGGAAAGAAAAAAAAATCAGGCATAATCCATCCATATCCATCCACCCACACCCCGGAGCGGATCTATCAGCCTCACTCACAACATGGCACTCGACAGCGATGATACGACGCTGATGACGACGACGACGACGACGACGCGCCTCTTTATTATTTACCATCTCTTGATCTCACAAAACTCCTTTTGATGTGTGTCTGGTAATCAAAGGAACTGGCTATCAATTTCAGACACACACAGATTTTCCGCCTCGAACCGAGCAGACCGAGGATTGGTCGGCTGGTTGAGTGAGTGAATGAGAGTGAGCAGCGAGCATATATCTGTACATCTCGAACGCAGCAAAAAAAAATAGCGTAGGTGTTAACATCCAACACTTATTCATCACCGGAGAGAAATCAGTTTCGTTTGAAAATGCACTATAGAGCAAGCAATACAAAAAAAAAATAACCCGACTTCAATTGGGGGTTTCAAGTTTGTTTTATCTTCATTTTGAGGCGCCTATTTGCTGAAGAGAGTGTTTCCAATTGAAATCGGCTTTGTGAGCGCGGTCGCTTTTTGATTTTGATTTCACACAAAGCACGACGCGCCGCCGACCGTTTGCTGCAACACCCGTTTTGAGTCGTTCATACAAACACTATGCGTTTTTTGTTTTTTTTTCGTTTTCGGGTTTTTCGTTGGAAACTGTTTTGTGGGGCATTGTTTATTTATTATTCAAAAGGTACATCATAAAGTATGCAGCAGTGAATTACACCGATTTCGAATGGTTGGGATCGCTTTCCGAATGAATGGTGGAAAAGCGTCGAAATTAAACGAGACTCCTAGCTGGGGATTTTCTATGGGTAGCAGCTTTTTTTTCTCTTTTTTGTTCTGATGATTGTTCGGATACTGTTCAGATTGTGTATAGTGCTGCGTAAAGTGGCTAGATTTATCGCTGCATGCTTGTTATGAATAGAAAGCGTCGCGCCATCGAATTTTCAGGCGAGTTTGTGAAAAGAGATAAATTGAACAATTTAACACACACTTGGGCTCTTTGATGTTTCATGATGGATTTTTTTTAGTAGCTGTTTAATCATGCTTGATAATGGCGTTGAACATGGACTAGGACAATGAATGGGTGACTGCTTTTATTAAACACTTAAAACTAACACTGATGTTATTAGATCTTATGTAATACCTAGTAGTGCGGGTAGATGAAATTTTCGAGGTATCTTACCTTAGACTCTTCTTGTTGGTGATCGATCGTGTGTCCAGAAATGAGAGGAAAGTGGAACAGAAAAAGGCTTAAACCCAGGTATTCTTACACGCAAAAAACCGCAGTAGAAATTACCATTTCGTGGTATAAGTTAAACAATTTACAACCGACTATAAATGCGTTTGATTTGATGCCTGCGATTAGATCAACCATAGTGCGATTGATATCATTATGAGGTCTATCAAATATACCACGAATCTTGAAGGTTGTTCCATAAACGTAGTAAATTCGACTGAAATTTCATGGTAGTTTTGATAATAGGCCTAGTCGGGTAGAATTGTAGTGTTTACTACAAAAATTTTTTCTGTGTACATTAAAGAAAAGGCAAAGAAGGCCTTGCCAACGGTTGGATGTATTTTTTATATCCGCATATTAGTTCTTAATTTCCAAAAAGTTTTCAACTGTTTTATTGGTTTTATTCATCATTGATAATAAAGTAAATCAACGATAAACGTGCTCCGGATTAAAGCTGCCATGTTTGCTTCTATAGCATTACGTTACCCGGCATAAAATCCCTGCCAAGTGCAAAAATCCTTATCGATTGAAGAGAAAACATAAATTTTCTAGATGGAATTTATCAGTTACCAAACAAAAATGGATTGCAAAGAAAGCTTAAGTTTAATATGAGAAAAGGAAAAAAAATGAAGGTTTTATTAGAAAGTAAATCGAGAGAAAAATAAAGTGGATGCTCTGTGTCGGATTTTTGTTAGAACGCAAATATAGGCTTACCGTTCTGATAGTTTTTATTGTACAGAAAGGTTCAAAAATTCGGTTTGCCAGTGGTATTTTACGCCCTTCGCTGTTATTTACCGCGTCCTCTTAAGAACTTTTTCAGGCTCTCCCACGGGATGATTGAAGAGGTACCGATTCAAGTTCTGGCTATTTCTGGCCTAATTTCTTTTTAAGTTCAACCTTTAGTTCACGTTTTATTTTTAGCAACAATTGTGAATAATTACTCTCTACTCGCTACCCACTTATCTACCTCTGTCTCAAATGAGAACTGTCTGGCCAAAGCAACGAAACTGCTTTCGACAACATTTTGACGTCCGACATTCGCTTTAAATATAGATTTCTCTTGAATCTTAAATCACTCTCGTGAAATGAAAGCAGCATTTGGTAGAAGAATGTTAGTTCTACCATATGGAGTAGCAGGATATAGTGGGATTCTCGTGATTCGTGAAAAATCAACGTTTATAGTCATTGTTTACAAATGGTTTTTAGGCTCTGAACATGAATTACTCGAGATATGCTCGATTGGCTCCGCCAACTGACAGTTCAAATTGGCTCCCGTCGTTGTATCCGCCAGACTATGAATCTAGTTACTATAGTCTATACAGGTGGTAAAGAAGTGGTTAAGTTGTATTAGTGTAATGCAAAATATTGTCATTGTGTTCGTGAGATTAAGGACAGTCTGTATTTTGTAAACAACTCACAACGGGAGCAAATCACACCGTGGAATGCTTATTTTCGGTAATTGGTATAGTTTTTAAAAGGTTTCGGCTAAAAAAGGCCTTTTTGTGCACTAGAAGGATGCGGACAAAACCTTAACTTACTTTGTTATCATTCGCTTGTTTTTGGAGTTTTACGCCACTACCCGAAATCATAGATTGTTTACACATTTTTCGTTACTAATACCATAGACTTACTCTAAAACCAGTAGCTCCCGAACAAATACGATTTTTTTTGGCTCATTCAGTACTAGCACATCGGTCCCAAGCTCGGTCCCAAGCTTAATAATGCGCCCCTAATAATGAACTCACACGAACACACTCTCAAATATTCTGTCAAAATAACAGAAAATCAAAGCAAAGGCGCAAATATGTATATCCAGGTGCTAGCTTCAAGGTGTACTACGGACCAAGGGTGAACCAATTTCAAATCGCTAGTTGCATATTGATTGTTGGTAATACCTTGTAATACGGGTAGATGACATTTTCGTGGCTCGTTACCTTAGAAATCTAGACGCCTTGAAAGGAGCACGACCTGGCCATCTTTCCCCTGTATTACTCAAGAACCTAGCAATAGAACTTACAACTCCGTTGTTTTGGCTCTTTAAAATATCGCTTGAAACTGAAGTATTCCCAAAAATATGGAAAAGCTCTTTTCAGATGCCTATCGTTAAATCTGGCAAAAAATCCGACGTACACACTTAGAAAATTTTACAGTATTCGGTAGTTTTTTACCGAATTTTCAACAACTGAACGTTCGGTAATTCGCTTGAACGGATTTCGGTAAAAATTGACAAGTTGAAGTTGAAGTGTTGAAAGTTGGGTAAAAAAAACTATTTTGCATTCTTAAGCTATTCGAAGCAATTATCAATGAAAAATGATTAACCTTGATAAAGCATAGAATCTCAAATATGCAACACGGGTTCTATAAAGGTCGCTCAACTGCCACAATTTTATTAGAGTTCATTCACTGTTCATTGATTGCAATGGAAAATGGTAACCACGCAGAAGCTCTTTACACAGACTTTAGCAAAGCATTTGATCGCATTGATATTCCAATGCTACTCTTCAAATTGCAGACAATTGGCATGGAGCATGGACTGCTTAAATGGCTTAAATCATATCTTACAAACCGCCAGCAAATAATAAAATTCAATGGACAGAAATCCCATCCCATTCAAGTCACTTCAGGAGTTCCACAAGACTCGAAAACTACTGAACCGATTGGCGTGAAATTTTGTATGCATAGATTTTTGGGGCCGGGGAAGGTTTTTATGATAGTTAAAGACCCCTCCCTTCTCTAGAAATGAAACACTCATTTCTACATAACTCGAGAACTAATCGAGCAAAAGAATCCAAATTTAGCATGTGTGAGTTTTTGAAAGGAAGAAAGGTTTCTATGATGGTTTCAGATCCCTCCCTGTCCTGGAAGGGGGGTGGGCTCCCATACAAATGAAATACAATGTTTTGTATAACTCGAGAACTAATCATGCAAATGGAACCAAATTTGGCATGTAGAGGTTTTTGAAGATACATACTGTTTCAATGCTGATTTGAGACCCCTCCCCGTTCGGAAGGGGGGAGGGGGCTCCCATACAAATGAAACACAAATTTATGGACAACTCGCGAACTAATCAAGAAAATGGAACCAAATTGGGCATATGGAGGTTTTTGAAGGAGAAATGTTTCTATGATGATTTGAGACCCCTTCGCCTTCTGATAGTGGAGGGGGTGGATCTTCCATACAAATGGAATTCAATTTTTTGCACAAGTCGAGAACAAATCCAGCAAATGGAATCAAATTTGGCATATGGAGGTTTTTGAAGGAGAGAAATGTTTCTATGGTGATTTGAGACTCTTCCGCCTTCTGAAGCAGAGTGTGGGGAGGGGGGGGGGGGCGCTCAAACATAAATAAAACACAAATTTCTGCATAACTCGAGAACTACTAAAGCAAATGGAAACAGATTTCGCATGTGGATTTTTTTGAAGGAGACACATATTCCTTTGGTGGTTTAAAGACCCCTCTGCGCCTCTGAATAGGGGGGGGAACTAATGAAAGAAACTCAATTGCAAGTAAATGGAACCAAATTTGATAGATGAAGGTTTTTATAGGAGAAAAATGTTTCTAGGGTGATTTGAGACTCCTCCGCCGTCTGAAAGTGGAGAGGGGGGGGGGATCTCCCATACAAATGAAACACAAGTTTCTGCAAAAGTCGAGAAAGAATCCAGCAAATTGATCCAAATTTGGCATATGAAGGTTTTTGAAGGAGAGAATTTTTTCTATGGTGATTTGAAACTATTAGGCCTTCTGGTGGAGAAAGAGGGGGGGCTCTCAAACAAATGAAACACAAATTTCTGCATAGCTCGAGAACTAATAAAGCAAATGGAATCAAATTTGGCATGTGGATTTGTTTGAAGGAGAGACATATTTCTATGGTTTTTTGAGACCCCTCTGAACTCTGAAAGTTGGTGGGGTTCCCATACAAATAAAACGCAAATTTCTGCATAACTCGAGAACTATTCAAGTAAATGAAACCACATTTGGCATGTAGGGGTTATTGGAAGCAGGATTTTTATATATATTAAAATGAATTTCTGTCTGACTGTCTGTCCGAACGATCGGAGGGAAAATATGTATGCAGGGATTTTTGGGGCTGGGAAAGGTTCTTATGATTGTTTGAAACCGCTTCCCCCTTCTGAAAGGGGGAGGGCTCCCAAACAAATGAAACACAATTTTCTGCGCAACTTGAGAACTAATCAAGCAAATGGAACCAAAATTGGTATGCGGGGTTTTTTGAATGCAAGAAATGTTTCAATTGTGATTTCAAACCCAAATTTCGACCAAACCTGAGAATTATCCAGGTAACAAAGCCACAAACTGTGTATTGTCTGGGTAAGAAGAATGTTCTGATAGAAGTTTGAACCACTTATTAGTCAAAAAAAACTCATTTAAAAAAAAGCGTCAGTTCTATGAAATGTTCATTCATTTAGTTTCAGGCGTAGTAACGCTCGCACCGGGATCAGCTAGTACTATATATAAACGACATTTACTTCATTCTGAAAACAACAAAAGTGCCTATTTAAGCCGACGACATAAAAATATTTCGAGAAATAAGAAACCAGGAGGATATTAATATATTAGGCCTTATTAAGACGACATATCTTAGCTCGATTTCGCCCATCCAAGAAGCAAGGGGATTACTCCATGTATGTTTCCTCCGTAAGCTTGCCTGAGAAACGCTGTGATGGCATCCATCTGGTATATCTGCAAATTCTATCGTGCCACCATCGCAAAGAGATATCGCAACGAACTGTGGCGGACAACCGGGGCGTAAGTGTCCTCGTAATCCACCCCCTTTCGTTGCAAGTATCCTTTTACTACCAATCTCGCCTTATATCGATCAGCTTTTTGCCACTCTGCCTCTCGACCATGGTATGGAATTCCTTAAACTTTTGCAGCACTTCTTCCTGCGATTAGGTGCGCAAAAAATAAACAAAGACCTCCCGAGTCTTATCGTCGGTTAATGACAAATAATAACGTGCTCCTCCTAACGATGTTTCTTCCATCGGCCCGCAAATTTCCGAGTGAACCAATTCCAGTTCTTCATTGGCCCTGGATCCAAAGTGGTTGAACGGTAAGCTTGTTTGCTTCCCGATGGCACAAATTTTACAGTCAGCGCAGTTTGTACCATCGTAGTTGACGCCATTCGCTAGTCCGTTTTTGAGTTTCGCCAAACTTATGGAGTTCAGATGTCCCATTTGTTGATTCGACAACTTTGCTGTTGCTCAGGGTGATCAAGTAAGCGCTGGGGAGCCCTTCTACTCTAGCTTGTACAAGTCGTTCGAACGACATCCGGTAGCGATTACCTTGCCGCTGGGATTCACCACCTCACAACCAGTCTTCCTGAAAATAACTGTGTGACCTTGGTCAACAATCTTACCTACTGACAGAAGGTTTACTGCCAGCTCCGGAATCAGCTCAATCAGATGTTCATCAAGGTCTTGTTCGCCACGTACATAGATACTACCATTCGCCTCACGAAGATTCTCCAACAATTACTTGTTATTGGTTAGATGCCTGGCAGAACAAGAATCGAAGTACCAACTGTATGTTATCCGCTGCAGCGTCGTGCACCGACAGTACGGTGCAAAAGGCGTCTCCTTTGTTCTTCTGTTCACTTCGTTTCGCTGGTTCTCTGGCTTGACAATTTTTCGCAATGTGACCAAATTTCTCACCGCCGACATTTTGGTCCTTTACTGTTCGAGTTTGTTTTTTCGTTGCTATGGTGACCATGGTAACCACTTGAATTTTTCTTCGTTGAAACAAACGCCG
>JASCZW010017070.1:0-17637 GCA_034211315.2 Aedes japonicus | reverse complement strand
AAATTGTTTTATTTAATTTCACCTAATCTTTACGAAAAAAATTAAAGATGGCAAATACATTCTGCGTAATGTTCGTGGGAAACGACTGTATTCAAGAAGGATACCTCTCATTCAGGACATTTCAAGAATCTACGTGCAGATTCTCTGTTTAAGTTCAAGGCCGAGAACAATCTGAGTATGAGGAAAACCTTGGGTAATTAGTAGTTTATTTAGAACAAAGTATTTGTTATGAAATCTATTCATTATTTAGGTGTGATACAAAGTATTCACGCATCGGGAGTAAAGATAGAACCTGGAGTACGGGAGAAATTGGTGGAAAGGAACCGACAGCTTAAGGATTTGTTTAACCGTTGTGTGGCCGAATGGGTACCCGGGTACCTTTTCGGATTTCAATTCACGATATTTAAATGGTTTTTCATTGTACAAGATTTAAACTCAGTTAGATCCAAGAAAATGACGGTCAAAATCGATTGCACAATTTTCCGGAATTTTTCAGCAAGCAGAGGTGAAATAAGGGACTCTTACATTTTTTAACTACGTAGATGGCCGGATGGGTACCCGGGTACCCACGATACTGAAATGCTTATATCTCAGGTGATTTTAGGCCGATTTGAACAATTTTGAAATCAATTGATTCAAAATTTATTCTTCTATCAAGCTGTTATTGAAATGGATCGATCTGGTCATTCTGATTTCCGGAAAATCCGGATTTCCATGGACATGTCTTGATTTGATGAACTGATCGTGGAATTCGGTAAATAATCAGCAATGTTGGTATCAAACTTCATGAAATTTCATCAGCAGGTTGGATTTAACTATCTTCGGTCCATCAGACGTGTGAACATCCTAGTGGCCATTGCGGAACAGGTTCCCCGCGGGGCCATGGGTGGTCATAAATAATTTTCCATGGAACCCCAACAATATGGGTATCAAACTTCTTGAAATTTCATCAGCAGGTTGATTTTGATTGTCCTGGGTCCATCAGACGTGTAAACATCCTAGTGGCCATTGCGGAGCAGGTTCCCCGCGGGGCCATGGGTGGTCATAAACAATTTTCATTGAAATCCCAGCAATATGGACATCAAACTTCTTGAAATTTCATCAGCAGATTGAATGTTACTATCTTGGGTCCATCAGACGTGTAAACATCCTAGTGGCCATTGCGGAACAGGTTCCCCGCGGGGCCATGGGTGGTCATAAACAATTTTCCATGGAACCCCAACAATATGGGTATCAAACTTCTTGAAATTTCATCAGCAGGTTGATTTTGATTGTCCTGGGTCCATCAGACGTGTAAAGATCCTAGTGGCCATTGCGGGCAGGTTCCCCGCAGGGCCATGGGTGGTCATAAACAATTTTCCATGGAACCCCAACAATATGGGTATCAAACTTCTTGAAATTTCATCAGAAGGTTGATCTTTATTGTCCTGGGTCCATCAGACGTATAAACATCCTAGTGGCCATTGCGGAACAGGTTCCCCGCGGGGCCATGGGTGGTCATAAACAATTTTCCATGGAAATCCAAAAATATGGGTATCAAACTTCTTGAAATTTCATCAGCAGGTTGATTTTGATTGTCCTGGGTCCATCAGACGTGTAAACATCCTAGTGGCCATTGCGGAACAGGTTCCCCGCGGGGCCATGGGTGGTCATAATCATTTTTTCATGGAACCCCAACAATATGGGTATCAAACTTCTTGAAATTTCATCAGCAAGTTGAATTTACCTTGTGTCCATCAGACGTGTAATCATGCTAGTGGTCATTCCGGAACTGGTTCCCCGTCGGCCATGGAAAAAATTTTCAATGAAATCCCAGCAATATGGGTATCAAACTTCTGGAAATTGTCTCAGTAGTGAGTTTCTCATATATTTGATATATTTGATTGGATGGATGGATAATATATTTGATATATTTGATATATTTGATGGACACAAGGTAAATTCAACTTGCTGATGAAATTTTAAGAAGTTTGATATCCATATTGTTGGGGTTCCATGAAAAAATGATTATGTCCACCCATGGCCCACGGGGAACCTGTTCGCAATGGCCACTAGGATGTTTACACGTCTGATGGACCCAGGACAATAAAGATCAACCTTCTGATGAAATTTCAAGAAGTTTGATACCCATATTGTTAGGGTTCCATGGAAAATTGTTTATGACCACCCATGCCCTGCGTGGAACCTGTTCCGCAATGGTCACTAGATGTTTACACGTCTAATGGACCCAGGACAATAAAATCAACCTGCTGATGAAATTTCAAAAGTTTGATACCCATATTGTTGGGGTTCCATGATAAAATGATTATGACCACCCACGGCCCGACGGGGAACCTGTTCCGGAATGGCCACTAGAATGATAACACGTCTGATGGACCAATATATAGAAATTCAACCTGCTGATGAAATTTCAAGAAGATTGATGCCCATATTGTTGGGCTTCCATGGAAAAATGTTTATGACCACCCATGGCCCCGCGAGGGAACCTGTTCCGCAATGGCCACTAGGATGTTTATACGTCTGATGGACCCAGGATAATAAAGATCAACCTTCTGATGAAATTTCAAGAAGTTTGATACCCATATTGTTGGGGTTCCATGGAAAATTGTTTATGACCACCCATGGCCCTGCGAGGAACCTGTTTCGCAATGGCCACTAGGATGTTTACACGTCTGATGGACCCAGGACAATCAAAATCAACCTGCTGATGAAATTTCAAAAAGTTTGATACCCATATTTTTGGATTTCCATGGAAAATTGTTTATGACCACCCATGGCCCCGCGGGGAACCTGTTCCGCAATGGCCGCTAGGATGTTTACACGTCTGATGGACCGATAGTAAAATTCAACCTGATGATGAAATTTGAAGAAGTTTGATACCCATATTGCTGATTATTTACCGAAATTCACGATCAGTATTATCGTATAAAGACATTTCCTTGAAAATCCGAGTTTCCCGGAAACTAGAATGACCAGATCGATCCATTTCGATAACAGCTCGATAGAAAAGGAAATTTCGATTCGATGGAGCCCAGAACTGTTCAAATCGGCCTAAAGTGATCTGAGATATAGGCATTTCAGTTTCGTGGGTACCCGGGTACCCATCCGGCCATCGACGGGTGTTTTTTTTTTCGGTCACACAACGGTTAAAGTAGTACAGTTATCTAGTATCACAGGAAAGGTAGGATCTTCGTCGGATGAGGTTGTTGTATATTGCACTGATGTACCTGAGCTGATAAACAGAATTAAGCGTTCAAGACCAACTGTTGAAGGCGATTTTCTTGTGAAAGTTGGAATTGACGGGGGTAGGAGCTTTTTCAAGATCACTTTATCTGTGATTTCCCCACAAACGGAGCATCGGTCTGACAATAACTTCAAGGAGGGCGGTGTAAAGAAACTGTTCATCATTGCACTTTCACCAAACCTCGCAGAAAAGTGCGACAATATTTCCCCGATTTGGATAGACTTACTCAAACTGCACGAGCTCGATCATTTGGTTGCCGGGGACCTCAAAATTATAAACATTATAATTGGCATAATGGCGCACTCCTCGAAGAACCATGTGTCCATATTGCATGTCTTTCAAGAGTGAACTTAGCATATCGAATGGCATCTCGAGAACCAAACGAAGTATCAAGCAAAATGCAAGCTGTGGGCATGCTCTTTTGGTTTCCGGTAACAACGAAGACAACATTTTTAAGCTTTGCCCACCTCCGCCACTGCACATCACGCTTGGAGTCGTCAATACGATCTTCAAGTTCCTCGAGAAAAAAGCACCAGAATGGGTAGATTTGTGGGTGAACGAAGCACAGGTGAGACATCAACAAATGGCTTACGGGTTCACTGGTAGAGCATGTCACGCGCTTTTGAAAACTGCCAAATGTTATACAAACAATCCCGATCTTTCGGACTACGTCACGGTAAGCTATTCTACTTAATCTTTAACCAATTTCTTAATAATTTTACAATTATCAGGTTCGGAATAATTTCAAAAACGTATACGCTAAATGTTTTTCTTTCAAACTTGAACATGGTTTTGAAGAAGCAATTGATGGTCTTGCCAGTAGCTGAGAAAAGTTGCAGCTTCCATATACTTCGAAGTACCATATCTTAAAATATCATGTTCCAGAGTTCTACAGTGACACCGGAAGAGGTCTTGGTTTACATATTGAGCAAGCTTCGGAGTCCGTTCATTCGGATTTTGACGAGATTTGACAGCGGTATAGAGCACCTAAATCATCCCAGATTTACAATGATCGGTTACTAAGTGCTGTGATCAACTATGCTACAATCAATCTCGGTCTACTTTTCTACAATATATGCATCAGCACTGAATTGATATTTTACCTTTCATTCGATCAAGCATAGAAAGCAATACCTAAACCAAACTAGAACCAGTAAGCCATATAAAAAACGTACTTAAGTCAGTTTGGTGAGTTAAGTCAGTTTTAAATATTTATAATTGTAATAATGGTAATAAATACAAACTGGTTGAAATCGACTCGGATGACTTATGTAGGTATTTTGATGATATTAATTAATTTGAATATGGATTTTTTTGATGTTTTAGCTAAAAACTAAAATCAAGATTTCTCGAGATTCCTCCTAAGGATTTTTTTTAAGAATTAGTCCAGAAGGACAGAACTACCTCAAGAATTGAGCTATGTACTTGGTTTTGATGGACATTTATTTTTTATAATAACGGTCTATCGGGGCACCGTGCAGAGGCCTTGCGCTTTTAATTGTATCCATATATAAAAACATGGCACCACATGGGATGCCATATCCAATATACACGGCAGCGGTGAAGTTGACCATTTCGAGCCAAATGTACAGCGCATCAGGAAACAAAGAAAGGGTAACACCTCGATATTCACCAGCAGATTTGGTTGTTTTTAAAAATCTTAGTTGAAGAAATTTATCATTGAATATATTGGTTAGTTGATACCGTAACGTAGAGTAGACTACATAGAAAAAATAATACCTAGAAATACAACAATTCGGAATTATTTACTTCACGAAATACACGGAAAAAAAAATATCGACCGAAGAATTAAGAAACCAAAACAAACATTAACAACATAACTCAAAGGCTCATAGCATAGCATAGCATAGCATTTTCCGACCATACATAAAGTAGGAAATGCCAAAAAAGCTGCCTTGTGTGTGACAGGCTCTTCATCCATCTATCCCGCTGCACAACATCTGGCCAGATCCTTATGATCAGCAAGGGATGGGAGGGAAGTGTTAATTAGATGTCTACTTAAGAAGATGCTGAGAACTCAGGCTACCTTCATAAACTTCTAGGATTGAGCGAGAGGCTTTCCTTGGTGAGAAAGCGTATGCTTATTTATATGTATACTAGTTTATTTGTGGACGCAGTAGCACCCGTGGCAAGTGTATTTTTTTTCAATATAAACGATTTATGTGTTATTCACGCTTGTAGATTAAATAAGAAAAGCATTACATTTTTCTACATTTTGAATAGAGTTTTTTGTTCGGTAAATTCAATGCAGCTTATATTTACATCTGAAAAACTTCGGTGAAGATCACATTGCGTGTAAACTGACGACCATCCCTCAATAGATCTCCTTGCTGTGAATTAAGTTCGATGTGAACTTTTACCTGATTAGAGTTCCAAGATCGTGACAAAGCAACGTATAGTTGCCCATGTGAAAATACGGTCGACTGAAGATCAATTCCCACATGATCAAATGTCTGTCCTAGCGATTTTTTGATCGTAATAGCATATGCTGGTATGATTGGAAATTGCCGTCGACGTAGAATAAACGGTAATGTAGAGTCACTTTGAGCCAAATCTATTCTTGGGATCATCACAATGCATCCGCGATTACACTCCGAGATAATTCTCGCAGAAATTGTGCATCTATCGAGTTTCTCAATAACCATTCTTATTCCATTGCAAAGCTCTTTTCGCGGATTCAAGTGTCGTAACAGCATGACGATCACTCCCTTCTTCAGTACCTCTGATAATTGAGTAGTGATAATGCGAAATCCAGAATGTATATAATTTTACTCAAAATTGAGTTATTGCGTTGAACTACCACGTTGTGTTGGTTTTACACAGAAAATCTGATGATAGGTCGTTGGGAGTGACGAAGCTAAGAAAGTTGATCCTTTATTATCCGCTTTTCTGTTATTTTCAATATTGTTATGACCCGACTTATTTGTAATTAAACATAATAGATATTTGTAATTTATCGAATTTTGATCAAAATATAGCATATTATGGTAGTATCTCACCTGATTACTATCCATAGCCTGTATGGTATAAATGCTTCTATCGTCCACGAACGATACAATGTTCTCCAACGAACCATTCACATTCAGAACGATGAAATTGGTGGCTCCAGCAAAGTACAAACAGACATTTGCACATCACACTCGTTCGGCAGCGCAAGAATCAATGGCCTAGGCTGCTGGAACCGATCCCTGTACTGACACTTGAATCCATACTCAAACAACAAAACGAACACTCCTTTCGCGCTCAACTGCTTATACCACTTGGAAATAGGTGCGATCCAGCTTGGTTTTCAAACTGGGAACGGTATCACACGTGATTAGCACAAACCACTCCGATATTTCTGCCACTTCCAGGGTAATGCCTTATCGGTGCTGTCGGAGGAAGACACAATGCACTACCTAACACCTGCTCAACACATAGTGTCCATCAAGGGTTTCCGCGATAAGGATTTTGACGAGAACATCCTTTCCAGTTCAACCCGACTCTAACATGACTAGCAAGGGTCAATTCTTGATATACAAAAACCATTTTGAACAATTTTCCAACGCTTCAAAATCAAGCAGTTTTTACTCGACACAAGACATTATACACTTTCCGACGGCCAGCTAAATTGAAGTCCAATTGAAACATTAATTGGTATTGATCTAAAAAGATTCCTTTTCAAAGCCTTGGACAATGATTAAAAACTGCACAACATACATGAAATATCCTTACCTAATGCCAAGCGGTTAAATATTCTCATACCGTCGGAAGAAAACGCACAGTCCTCGCCAAATAGTTGGACCAAATTCATTTCCAAAGCCGCTTCCATTCAAAGTCCCTCTCCCTATACTAAGCAAACGTACCCGCGAACCCTTTTTACCATTTTCAATCATAAACCCCGAGCAAGACCCACGAACCAACTTTCGAACGCCCAGCCGCCCCGGAACGCAACACAAATGCTCACTTCGACGCTCTTATTCCGAGCATTCCCGTCCGAAAAACGGCACACAAATTTCAATTAGCAAAATTAAGCTGATTCTCTTTCATTTAGCTTAATTTGCACTTCTCGGAGTTGCTCGCAAAATATCGGCTCTATTTACGCCGAAGTTCCACTGCAACGCAACTGTGCAGCCAATTTGCAACTTGATATTTTTCTTCATCGTCAACTTGCAAACGGTTTTAAGAACATGGAAGGATTGCCCTCCCGGGTGATGGCGCGTTCTTCGAGAAGGTCACGTGATCGTTTCCCATGTCGAATCATCAAAAGTCCGGCGGGGCACTTTCTGATTATCACTTCACGTCGTTGGTTGGCATTGTGCAGCGACGGGAGCAAGTCAAAGATTCCGAATCAAGATCCAAGAGGAAAAACGAATGAAGATGTAATTAAATTTATGGCTTGCGATATTGAATGGTCCGGGTCCATCATCGGGGCTGGCGGCTGGAGTGACAAAAACAATCGCGAGTAAGTTTCAGGCTCCGGTCGGGAAACGGGCGAGAAAGAACGCAAACAAAATCTTGGAACCCCAAATGGAATTAATTTATAGTGAATGTAACTAAGGGAGTGAAAAAAAGTTTTGCCGTCGCTGTTTTGGCATTGAGTCGAGTTGAGGCGCCCTGAGTGAGAGAGACAGTGAGAACGAAGGCGGACGAAGGAGCTGAGTAAAAACAAACAATGGTCATCGCGGGACGAAAAGGAGACGTTGCGGGGGGATAAAGTTATTACTAATAATAGTTATTGTTGCCCACTGGCTAATGATAGTAGTAAAAGGACTTTTCATGTCGGCGCTGCTCAACAGGACAAAAAAGGTTATCGCGAAGTGAGCTTTGATCCGTTCGCTCGGGTTTGACGAAGCATACTCTGTGTGCAACACTCACTCTCTCAGTAAGAGAATGAGCGACCGGATTGTCTCACCTTCCAGTGCAACAACATACTTCCAGTGAGATCCGACGACACTCTCGCCGGCGAAAGCTTCCGGAGAGTTCCTTCCCCCTATCTCACATATGTTAGACGCGCAACATATACGAAGCACACTTACACACACACGACCACATACGAGTTACACCAATACTTCGCCGTCGGCAACTCACTCACCCCCACAGTGCACCGACTCACACACGTCGATCGATGCCCGTACAGATGTGTGTGACACGAGGCCGAAAGAGAACGAGTGAAGGATAAGCAGGCACGGGTGCGGAATGAGAGGCGAATGTGTGCGAAGCACAGATGAAGACACACACGAGCGAGAGCATGTGGTAGCCAGCCAGGCAGCAGCAGCATCGTTGAACGAGGCGGTAGGGATGGCGGTGGCGGCGGCGGAAGCGCTTGGTACGATGGGCGTGGCTTATGCTTTTTGCTGCCTAGCAAAAGAAGCAGCGGGTAATGTTTATGCTCATAGGAAAACACTCGCCCGATCGTTCGTTCGCTCTCAGAAAAACCGGGTTGTGTAGTATATGAGCCTTGCCTTGCGATGTGTTGTGTGTTGTGTTGTGCCTCTCCCGATACATGTTTATACATAAGTATCGCGCGAACCCGATCACTCAACTCTTCCTCGCGTGAGACATAAAAATCGCTATTTTTACACCCAATCTCTTGCGTAGTCTCTATCTCTCTTCCGTTCACCCCGAGTACCGAGGAAAGAAATCACAACATTCTCTCCTCCAAATATCCACATACACCCATATATCCTACGGTGTGGCGTGTGCTCATGCGGGGTTTGATGTTTGCTCACTTCGTCTCCGGTCCCCGGCTGCCCCAAACCCTCTGGCCCTGGCAGGGATACAATTTTAGCGAAAAGCGTGGGTTTCACATACGGATACAGGCCGCGCGCGTGAAAAGAGTTGAGATTTGCACCACGCGCAGACGGTACGTGCGAACGACGGTTGTCAGAGGGCTCACACATACACGTGTGACACACTACAAACCTACACACCGAGGGCGAAGGAGTGAACGAAACGAGCGTATGTGCCATCATCGGCGTCGTCTTCGGCGTCGACATCAGGTGAGAAATGTAACGACTTAGCGAGGAAAGGATGTTTGAGCCAAGAATGTCGATTGAGGGGGTGGGGGATGGGATGAGGTTCTGGGATTTCTTTTTCCAGGGGGTGTACACAGATAAGGGAAGTTTTTCTACGAAGACGGGACGCTGCCGTGCGTTCGTATATAACAGTGGGTCCTGAGGATGGGGGGTGCTTTGGAGAGAATGGAAAAGGGATAAAAATAGAGGCAGATATATGAGGTTCGTGAGTGACGTGATATGACTCCGTGATCGGAGCATTGCTGGAGCAGACGGGAATTGGAAGGAAGAAGCTTTGTGTTGAACTTGCGTTCAGTTGTACTGTTTACTCATTATGGGTTCTTTTTTTACGGACCTCCCGGGGAAAACTATCCGGTCGATAATGCACTATGGGATAGTGTGTCCAAATAGATGTGAGAAATACAAAATAGGCAGAAAAATTTAGCAGTTTTACCTGCAATTCTACATGTTCATTTGAGTCATTTTATGAATCTTTCAATTTTTATAACTTTCGCAGCATCACCCTCCATAAGAAATAACGTTCCCTATTTGCGCTACAAATTAATTTAGATATATAATCCCAAGTAAAATTGTCAAAACCATCCAGCTTTATTCAGTTTTGTTTAAGTTTTATGTTTAATTATGCTAGTAAGAAGTGCCAATATGTTTCAAATTTTAGATCAGTTTATGAGAACCTATACAACTTCTTAACAACTATCTCAAAACCTTGTCTTCTAAAATTCCTTTCACTCGTATCAGAGGTTTAACTTTGACTTTAAGAACTCCTAAACTTCTTTTTTGAAATTCCGTTTTAGGACTCATTCAAATAATCTTATTATGGTCAGTTGAAAAAGAATTTTAAAACCATTTTGCTTCCAGAAAATACATTAAACGGCAAATTGGCATTGAGGAAAGTCACCAAATGGCCAAATAGTTTTATAGTAGCCATTGCTAAGATAAATTGGTTTTTAGGCATAATTGTGATTTCTTCCAATCACCATATTAAAATATAAGATATCATCGAAATGTGGAAATACACTAAATTTTAAATGTAATTCAAATGAAATATAGATCAGAGACCAACGCTGGGATTCTGTTTAAAAACCTTATTTAATTCCATTAGTTTTAAGGAAGTTCATGATTAATTTATCAAATATATTTGTTTCAAATTTATTTTTGTTGATGTAAACTCGCATAATCTCCGCGGTGCATTTATTTTCGGCTCTTATTGTGCCAATATTCACCATAAAATTCAATGCGCATAAGATTTGGAGTATACTGAGCTATAAAAACTCAATTTGTTTTGGATGTTTTGCTATCAAACAAAATTTCCCGTAACACAAGAACTTTTTTTTAAGACATTATTTACTGTTAAATAAATCAGAAGAGCAGAAAATCGAACAAAGCAGAACAACAAAAACCAACCACGACATCACAGTGAAGTTTGACAGGTGTGACTGTTTGGCAGCCAATAGGTTTTATGAAGGTTCTCAAGTGGTCATCACATCTTTCACTAGAAAATTTCCAAATTATTCATGGTCTTGTAAATGTGTAATTACTTTGTTTTTACTACCATCTATAGAGTGGGCCACTTTGTACACATTTCGGCTTTAAAGATGCATAGAGGAGGTGTTGGTGGACAAAACAGTTTTGAAGGTAGTTTTTTCAACAAAGCCGGGAGGAGTGCTATACGGCTGGGATGAAACTTAAATTGTTATTCTTTAATCGTTATGTTATATATTCTCCGTGACACAAAATGTGTATGGCATAACTTAACAACAGCTTTAAAATAATTGCTGTCAAAATATCAAACAGATTTATCTAGTAGTTTTGTTGTGGTAACTTTTAAAATTTGATTTCTAGAGAGTTTTAGCTGTTTAGTGGAAAACCTGTATCTAGAAATTAGAAGAAAAAAAGTGTCTCATACTGTCGAGTCAGGTGAGTTATTAGTACGAGACACTGAAAAAGTCTGCACATTGTAGACGAAATACGCGTATCTGTCAAGGTAAGCAAAGATAGTTGGAACTAAATGAAAAATACTAATTTTTCTTCTTATTTCTAGTTTTTGAAATTTGTTGAGTTCATTTTATGTTTGCAATCATGGAGAAAGAGCAACATCGATCGGTGATTTGCTTTCTTTTATTTTTCGATGAGAAGACGTATGAAGAAATCAAGGTGAAGTTAAATGCCGTTTATGGGATTTTCTTACTATCTATATGGACATTATGGATATTGGAACAAGAATATATATAAAATAAAGGTTGCCAGTTTTTCTGGAAAATGTCACTTGAAGTTTTCTGATTTTCCAGAACATCACAAACTTCAAAAAATAATAACTCTAGAACGGTTCATCGACGAACGAATAATTTTTTTTTTCAAGCTTGGGTATGTGTCCCATAACTCAGCCTAATATGGTAAGGTCGATTATATTTTTTTGTTGTAACTCATCAACACATTGGGCTTAAAACAACATTCAACTGATTACACGCTTCTTAAGTTTATCTTAATAAGATGTTTGTTATTATACACCATCAAATATTGAAAAACTTCCTTTTTTAGAGCATAAACATTCGAGGGATATGGATATGATGTCGGTACTTTGGCTCTATGTTGGGTCTATTCATGGATACAACTTCGTTTCTTGCTCTAAATGTCGCATGAAGAACAAGTTTTGCCCTTTTTTTCTACTATTTTCAGACATTTAATTGTAATCAATACTTTCTTCATGAAACTGAAAATTTTACAAATCATATTTAAGGAATTACATTATTTTAAAGGCTGAAATGATTTTTGCTTGTATTATATCGACCCAACTACCTTCAAAATATTAGAATTTAAATAATACAGATTTGTATGACTAGATTTTTTTTTTCCTCTGTTCGGGACATAAACCACTGCGACCAGTAATTTGATCTATTGTAGTTTATCCCGTAGCCTTTGTTTAGTGCATGTCGAGTAACTTCATCACTATTGAGAAATGATGAAGTATTCGGTGTTGTTACAGTTGTCATTGTTTGTTTTGTTGGCAATGAATCAGGTTTAATTGAAAGTTTCCGCTGTTTAAACCCTTTGTGAGCGACAGCACTCTTCAAAGGCGCGCCCTTTTATCAGTCAACACCGGATTCATTGCAAACAAAACAAACAATAACTCCGATAGTGACCATGCTTCAGAACCCTAGTCATAACCAATTTAAACTATAGAACATCAAATAGAAAATAAGAATTCACATAAATGAAGACTAACCATGTTTTCTTTATTCCAAGCTCATCCTCGGTGGCGCAACCCGAGTATTGTCACTTTTCACAAGACATAAAATGTAATAAGGCCAATTATACGTTCCTTTGACTACAAAAACAAATATGTTCCCTAGTTTGAATAAATTCGGACTAGGGTTCGGTGGTAGATCTGATACCCCGTAACGCACCACGAAAAGGTGATCTACCAGCGTTACGGGTTCTGTATGACTAGATACTCATAAACATATTCAAATTTTATTATATATTATATTCATATGTGTTTCCTTCATAGAGATGATACTCCTTCTTGTCCAGATGCGTCTATGGTCCAAATAAATAAACACAGATTTGTTGTTAATATTATAATTCTTGTTTATTCATTTCTAAACCATTCTATTCATCAATTTCTACTTATTTGCAAGTTGTATAATCATTTCTTCTGTCGTAAAACTCGTGTTGGATTTATACTATTGGAAGATTTCCGTTTCATTGTTTTATCGAGAGGAAAGTATACAATATATTTTTCTGCACTATCTTAACATGATACTTTGCTTACAAAAAAAAGTGTTGAGATTTGTATCCGCATGTAAACTTAAAAAAGCAATTAGTTTTCTTCAAAGCATCATATATGAATTATATATTTTCGTGTATCATGCAAACACAAACATTCATTTCTGATGAACCATCAGTAGGGTATGTGTCTCTTACCTCAGCCCAGCATGCAACGATCGATTACATGTTTTTTATAACTCATAAAGTTTTTCAGCTGTAAAAACTTTAACTAATAAAGTTATATACTTCCTTAAAGACTTTTAATTCGACATTTGGTATAATATATTCATGAAAAATTATACAGCTCATATTGTGAAGTCAGAAACTTTCGAAAGATATGGATGTAATGTCAGACTATAAGCACCAAATTGTCCTATTCATGGATGCAACTTCGTTCCATTTGATCGATTTTTTTGCAAATGCAGTCTTTGTAAGGTTTTTCTTCCTGATTTTATGATTTATAGGCGTTGTCAGCTTTATTCGCTTTTACCCAACATAAATGTTCACAACATAAACTAAACTAAAATGGCTTTGAAACATTTAAGAGATTTTCACATATAATTTATTAGTCCTTCGATAATGAAGACCTAATAATTCACTCTCCACTGATTTTGTTCCTTTGAATTGTGTTTAGATGAGCTATTTGGAAAATATACAATCGAAACTCATATATTTCTATTGGAAATTTGACCAATAAAAATATGTTTACTAAGTTATAACTAGGATACTAACAGGCCATAGTTAATAATAAAGAAAAAAAATGTCCCTAACAGTGGATCCACGGCTTTCTTGTTAAATCATTGTTATTTCAACTATGTGAACTGTTACTTTATAACGTGTGAATATTGCCTGTATGTGTTCGATAATGGTTCTATTAATGCTAAGATGAAAATTTAGCGGAATTTGTACAGTAGGCCATATTTCACTTTAGTCAATTCACTTCATGGGTGCCGTGTTAGGAAGATGCCGAAGATTGCAGCTATGTTTATGTTCTGACACAGTGTCCAACGTCAGTATTTTGAAGAGAATTCTGCTTCAGTGTCCATTCGGTGTGATTGTTTGGTTGGTATATATACTCATAATAAGTATATATACTCATAATAAATCACTTTTACGTTATAAATGTAAACAACAATGAGAGTTGACAACGACGAAGTCACTCACAAAGCTGTAACATTTTAATCTGCGGAAATGTTTTCAGCCTTTGTAAACAAAACGAATTTCCGCATTATCTCTGTACTCTGAGGATTACTAATTGAGGTGACAACGGAGGATATGGTTAGCAAATTTCATGATATCGTGGTAGCAGATCACCGGGTGAAAATCAGAGAGATTGTTGACATTGTAGACATCTTCATTGAATGCATACAAAATATTCTTCACGAAAATATAATTACGAGAAAGCAATCGGCGAGATGAGTGCTACGTTTGCTCACTGTTTGGAAATTTTAAAGCACAATCTGAAAGAGTTTCTTTGGCTTTTTAGGGCTGTTGACGAAACATGGATCCAACACTACACGCCTGAAATGAAAGAACAGTCAAAACAATGGATTTCACCCGGCGAACCTGCTCCATGGAAGGCGAAAACAGTTCCATCGGCCGAAAAAGTCATGGGCGCCGTTTTTTTCGGATTCGCGATCATCTTTACCGACTATTTGGAGAATGATCTCTCTGTTTAATAAGAATGGTCCTAGTTCTAATAAGAAAAGGAGCATAGCGACATACCAATCCTCTGAAGTTTTAAGCAGTGCCTTGAATTTTCATAAAATATCCATGAGAAGTGAAAATGATTTTATCCCAGTGTAATGATGATGTTTACTTTCCCGGTTTTCATGGTTACCGCTGTCACTTCTATGCCAACTGACTTTTGTTTGCTGCAATGAATGCAGTCGGCTCTATCTGCGGGTCAAAAATCTGCTGTCACTGTTATTTTGATTATCAATCGGTAAGCATGAATTTCATTTGATTCAATCTGAATATCATCTCTTGTGATGATTTTTTATTATTAAGTGATTTGGAATCCTAATCTAAATATGGAACAACCAGAGCCATCATCATCGTCCCAGAGGATTAGATGCTAGCAATGTTGTGCAAGAATAACCTGGACTGGGCTGCCCTTGCATTTTTCCGATCCCGACGGGTAATTGATATTCATTGTGGTTGATTGAATTTCATTTCTGACATTTCGAAATTCGTGTAGAAAATGAACTTGTTTACATAAATGAATATCAAAGCATTTTGAAAATTGAGCGTTCATTTTTCTGGTTACGTTTGGTGTCATGAGTTATCATTTGATTTTCGCATGGAACTTATAGGTATTCTATGTTCTGTTGCCTGAAAATCCACGCTTTTGAATCTAATGAGCATGACTTTTACCAAGACTGGTTTTAAGTGTTTTTTTTTATTATATCCGGAATGAAGTTCAATGGAGAGTTCAATATATATTGCATGACCCTACGCCGAGGACATTTCAATGCGTACATCACAGTCTTTTATGAACTCCGTCGTACCTAATTCGTTTAAAAATGGATTGCAATATTAATGACATTGAATGGATACTTCAAATCAGCGCCAACACACAGGGCATCCCGGGAATGGCCTTTCTCGTAATTAACTCTCCATTGCCTGTGACACGTGTCTCTCTTGGGTACGTGTTGACTGACGTTCCCTTAAACACTCCCATGGTTGCTGGGGCGTTGCCGGAGTTGACTTTGTCTACTGGAGGCTGCGTGATTTGTTTCTGGGGTTCGGAGTCATTTCCCGTAATAGTTCTCTGTGCCTCCAGTGATTTTAGTTTTAGGTTATACCTTTTTACTGATATTGCAACACGACCTCAAACATTTGTACAAATGCGTTAAAATTTTACAGGTCAACCTAAATCGACGAACGCCAAACATTTTGCTTACACAAAAGGCAATTAACTTTAACACAATTAACTTGGAAATAAACTGTTTCTGCCAAGCAACATTTTAACATGCACTAAACTTCCTGACGACATCTCAATCTCCAGCCTGACCTCCATTTGCACATTCCGGATGTTCGACTTTGCTAGACCCTGGTGTAAACGAATGGGTCATATCATCTAAGGCAATTAATGCAAGTTTTCCCACGACTTGTTTTGCTTGGTTCCGCTGGGATACGATAAAATTTGAGTTGAAGACAGTTTTGCTTGATTTCAATGTCACCAATGACAGCGGCCGCACAGAAATGTCTTACTTGGAGTGCCTCCTAGGAAACTTTTTTTTAGAAAACAGTAGATGTCATATTTGAACCGATGTAAGCAAACGGAACAGGACATCGCAATTTTACATAATTTCAGGTCACTTGCACTAAACTGGCTGGCTTGACGTGTCGCAAGAGCTCCGTAGGGATTCCTTGTGAAGACCCGATGCTAAGAGTCAGTTCCATTGTGGTTGTATCACATCAATTAGTGTTTCCACTGTTGCAGCAACACATCGAAATGGTATTCTTTGAACGGTTCATAATTTCCGATCATCCATGGAATTCCCCAGTATTGTGAAATAATTTTAAATTAATTTTTTTCCCGTGGTTATGATACATTGTCTAAGGGTCATGGTAGATGCGCAGGTCGGTCTACAATTACAGCAGGACCACAATCTACGGACATTTAAATACAATTGAAATCGTTATTATCATTTTATATTATAACATCCCTTCACTATATTTTCAGCTTTGCATGTATGCATCCATGTCAGTCATAGCCCACCTATCCTTGAGAAGATAGAAGGGTTTTTAACGTTTTTGTTTTTAGATAGGATCATAAACAACCAAATCTACTCAAAAAAGCATTTTCCTATTTTACCAAAGATGTATAAATTATAACCATTCATTTACTATTTCACAGACCTAAAGAATCCCAAGTTACACCAGAAACATCTTCTTTGACCAGAATATAAGAACTTTGTTTTAAAGAAGTCGTAACATGTCTGGTCTTGAAAAAGTTTTGAGGACATTTTCCACACATATTCGTTTTAAGCGTGGTAACAGAACAGCGAAAACATTTCTGTTCTTTTTTCGTTCGATCAACTCAAATTTTGCATATGAAAATACTGGTGTTGACTGTTTGTCATTGTACCACTACTAAATATCTTTACTAGCTTTTGAGTAGCCATACTTTTGACTGATTTGAGTCAAATGTACTCAATTTTGGTTTGTTTGGAAATAGCGTATATGCTAGTTGTTTGTAAATATATTGATAGGTTGCATTCAAGATGAACTTGAACACGTTTTTGACATCCTCATGCAATAGTGAAATTATCCAGAATGGATTGTGAATCCAATATAGTGACGGCTGAAAATATGTACATACCGTTTATTTGAAATACTGGAATAAAAAAAACACTATAAAACACAACATAATTCAAAAATTGTATTTGTGTTTTCCTTCATACTGACATTAATTTTATGCGAACTCCTTTGTTACGGTTAGAGATGGAGTGCGTGAGATGGTTGTTAAATTTAGTTACAAGGAAGTTATGGGCTTGTACTAACGTCGTTCTTCTTCTTTCTTGGCGTTTCAAGCTAATTGCTGTCGGAATTAGCTTATTGCAGCCTTGAGCGATTTCA
>JASCZW010017069.1:0-17650 GCA_034211315.2 Aedes japonicus | reverse complement strand
ATGCTGAATATGTTATTATTCGTCTTGTTGAGTTTTTACTTGAATGAGAATTACTTTACAAGTTCTAGAGACATTGCGATTGAGCGATTGACCGAATCCAATTACCTCCAATAATGTTGAATGGGTCTTCAATATGTATCCTTTTAGTCTTATTCGCTCTAGAGGTAATTTATAGAAGTTGTGCCATACACAGTGATCTTTTTACTCAATAGAATCTTTCCTCTTGAATATAGTTTCACTACCGTTTAGATTAAAAACATGGACAAAAATAGCCGATTTTTCATGGGTTTACCTTCACCCGCACTGACAAAACTACCCATGCATCATCATCATAGTAACCCATGAGTCAGCAGACAAAATTTGACAGCTCTATCAGTCGAACTCTAACCGTGATGGCAAAAACAGTGAAGCAACTCCTTTCAGAAGTGTGCGCGTTCAAAGAACGGCACCCCGCCGCGTTGAAAACGGACATCATGCGGCACTCGTTCCGGCATCTACAACATCTTGGCATTATAATCCGACGGCACGACTCTGAGTTCAACGACATTCATGCTTTAAAATCACTTTATTGCAGTTTGGTACGTAGCATCCTCGAGTATGCGGCCCCAGTTTGGTCTCCTTATTATGTGGCACCCATCGTTTCTATTGAACGTGTACAGAAGAAGTTCATTCGTTTCGCACTTCGTTCACTTCCTTGGAATGACCCGGACAATCTACCTCCGTACTCGGACCGTTGCAAACTAATAAGTTTGGAACTACTGACTGTCAGGCGTGTTAAAATGCAGCGTCTGCTGGTTTTTGACATCCTAATCGGCGTTATTGACTGCCCTGCGCTGCTTGAACAGATTTCACTGAATGTTCCTCCTCGTCGACTTCGAAATTATCCGATGCTTGCTGTTCCTTATCATCGCACTAATTATGGCTACAATAATCCGTTAGATTCGTGCCTTCGCACTTTTAATTCTGTATGTGACGAATTCGACTTTGATATGTCCAAAAATGTTTTTAAAAATCGAATAAGTAGAATTGTTTAGACGTTAAGTTATTGAAAACTAGTATTAAGTAGTTCAGTCTGTACGATTATTTTAATCGAAGACGGTGATAATAAATAAATAAATAAATAAATTATTAGACAACAATCAGAGCATCGAAAGAAAGCCCGGTTCCGGACGGCCGACGACCCTGAGCGACAAGAAGCTCCATGGGATGCTGAACAAGAAGACCGAGGGAAAAGTGGCTACATCGCTGCGTGAGCTTGGCCGGGAGGTCGGTTCAACCGGCCAAACAATGAAAAAGTACCTGGCGAACATGAACATACATGTCAGGAAACGGGAGTCGCTTCCACTGGTTTTGAAGCTGCAGGCAATGACGCAGTGGCAGCGACTGAATAAGATGGTCAACTCGATTTTCCGTGGCGGTGGTGATGGACGACGAGTACTATCTCACCCTGGATGACAGTGACTGGCAGGGAACTTCGTATTTTTCTTCCCCCACGAAGGAAGTGAGCTCCTTTCACACACCACACCACCAAGTTCTCCAAGAAGGTGCTGCTGTGGTTGACAACCAGCGAGAAGGGGATGTCAAAGATGTCGCCTCTTCTTGTCGCTCAGTTAAAAATGTCGCTTTTCTTTCGCTCAGGACTGGTCGTGAACGGGGAAAGTTATAATTAAATTAAATGAAATTGGGGCTGTATGGTAGTTGGCATAGAGCGTCTGTTTCCAGGGACAGCTCAAAGCAGCGTCTTAATAAGACTCTAAATATGAAAGCCGAAATTCCAAGTAGCGCTCGGGACATTCAAACAGTTGCAAGTTCTTGCGTGAGATAGACACCGATAAAAAAAACTACAGCACAAACAAAACACAAGGAAGAGTTTCGAACAGGAACAATTGGCATGGACCTACACAGATAAAAAGAAGCATTGATTTTTCTGCGTTATCTAATGCACATGAAAGGAATGCTAGATTACACAGAAAATAATGGGATATTTGATGTAAATTTAAGCCAGCTAACGCCCGAATCTAGCCTGTTGTATGAAAGATTGCAAACAATGTTGTATGGCGCATGAAAGATTACAAACAATTTCGTTGTTTACGCCTCCTTTGGCTTGGAATTAAACGAGGGGAAATTTTACGCGCTAGTCAAATTTTTTTTTTCTTGTCTGTATAGTTTACGCATAAGCACTACTGATTGGAAACTCAGGAAGTGGAACTGCTGATCTCTCAATTTACTTGGAAGCACTCACGTTCGTCCGATATCGTAGCACTTTTGGAGATTTGCAGGAATCGATCGAAGGTGCTTACGCTTCAAGATGGTCATACAACGGACCAGAGTTGTGGCAAACCAGAGCTGTGGGAACATCTTTCAGCATGACGAATGGCTGTTAAAAAGCACCCAAAACTCTCTGAAGTGAAAAACTTATAGTACTGACGCCTACTGCGGTACAATCTCGTATGACTGTAGCGACCTGACGTAGCCGCAGGATACGCGCAATTGCTGTAGACTGTGTTTCCGGAAGAGGGTGACATCGATGAAGCCCCTTTCGAGGACTGTTGGAGAACCGTAATGAAACAGCTATTAGCAGCGTAGTGGAGGACGTCTAAGGTTATGTGGTCCGAGTGGTTAAACGGGGAGAGTCTTCAAGCGTTGAAAAAAAAAACGATGCGCAGGCACTTATGCTGTTTCCAGCTACTTGAGAGAGTGTGCCATATGCTGTGAAATCCTACATTATCAACACAGATAAAAAGAAACACTGAATTTTCTGCGTTATCTAATGCACATAAGGGAATGCTAGATTTGGCAGAACATAATGGGATATTTTATGTAAATTTAAGCCAGATAACGCCTGAATCGAGCCTGTTGTATGAAAAATTGCAAACAATATCGTTGTTTACGCTCCTTTGGCTTGGAATTACATGAGGGGAAATTTTACGCGCTTGTTAAAAATAATAATTTTTTTCTGTGAACTTATAAATAATAACAAGTCAGAGACCTTTCCGAAAACGCAACAAGTCATTCCTCTTGATCCAAAACCCGTAGTTCAAATTACACTCATGCAATAGTAAGCAAAGAAATGTAATATTGCACAACTGGGTAGGACCACCGGGGCACCGAAATGCCGATTTAGGCAATTTTCGGACACGTAACTAATCTAGTTGTCCCACTCTGACAAATAGGGTTATCACAATAAGTCAAGAATTGTAGACCATATATAAATCCAACGAAAATTTTAAAATAAAACAAATTACAACCAATCAGTAGAAGACTCTGTCGTTGTGGTCCTTTCTGGTGAAAGCTCTCGAGCTCCCCATAGTTCGGTTAAACCAAAGCAAAGGATATCCTTCGACTTTGAATGATTAAAACCTGTCCCAAGCTAAGGTAAATGTAAAGACAGGAGCAAAAGTGGCAAACTCAACTGTTCCGAGAGAATAAACGCCACCAGGAGGAGTAGGAGGAATGTGAGGAGCTAAAGCAGTTGCATCACTCAACGAAACGCAAAAGTCCTATCAGAAACTCAACGCATGCCGCTTACGAGCACCTGAACGGCAATATTGCAGCGAACGAATGTGGCACATTAATAAATCTAGGAACACGCACAGAGGATGACAGGATCCCGAACCCAACCCTTCAGAAAGTTGAGGAGGAAATTGGTCAGTTGAAAAACAACAAAACTGCTGATGGAGTTGACCGACTCCCAAGCGAGCTAATAAAATACGGGGGCTGGACAGGGTGCTGCACTGGGTAATTACTAAGATTTGGGAGGAGGAATGATTACCGGAGGATTGGATGGAAGGAATAGTGGATTGCTGCAATTATCTACAATTTGCTCTCTCAAAACTTTATGTCGCCGCCTATCACCAATTGCAAAGGAGTTCGTGGGCCAATACCAACCGGGATTCATGGGTGCCGACGCTATAACGGACCAGTTTTTCACGTTTCGACAGGTGCTGCAGAAATGTCACGAATATAACGTGCTCATACCCTCTTTTTATCGATTTCAAATCAGCTTATGATACAATCGATCGAGAACAGCTATTATGGACGAATATGGATTTTCGGAAAAACTGACGTGGTTTTTTTTTCCTCTGTTCGGGACATAAACCACTGCGACCAGTAATTTGATCTATTGTAGTATATCCCGTAGCCTTTGTTTAGTGCATGTCGAGTTACTTCATCACTATTGAGAAATGATGAAGTATTCGGTGTTGTTACAGTTGTCATTGTTTGTTTTGTTGGCAATGAATCAGGTTTAATTGAAAGTTTCCGCTGTTTAAACCCTTTGTGAGCGACAGCACTCTTCAAAGGCGCGCCCCTTTATCAGTCAAAACCGGATTCATTGCAAACAAAACAAACAATAACTCCGATAGTGACCATGCATCAGAACCCTAGTCATAACCAATTCAAACTATAGAACATCAAATAGAAAATAAGAATTCACATAAATGAACATCAACCATGTTTTACTTATTCCAAGCTCAGCCTCGATGGCTCAATCCGAGTATTGTCACTTTTCACAAGACATAAATGTAATAAGGCCAATTATACGTTCCTTTGACTACAAAAACAAATATGTTCCCTAGTTTGAATTAATTCGGACTAGGGTTCGGTGGTAGATCTGATACCCCGTAACGCACCACGAAAAGGTGATCTACCAGCGTTACAGGCCGAACTGACGTGGTTGGTCAAAGCAACGATGGATCGAATGATGTGTATCGTCCGAGTATCAGGGACACACTCGAGTCCCTACTTATCTCGGAGAGGATTATGGCAAGGTTTGTCGTGTTTGTTATTTAACATTGCATTGGAGGGTGTGATTCGAAGAGCTGGGATAGACACGAGCGACACGATTTTCAGGAAGTCTGTCCAACTATTTGGCTTCGCCGATGACTTTGATATCGTAGCACCTAACTTAGAGACGATGGTGGAAATGTACATAAGACTTAAGGCTGAAGCTGGTAGGACTGGGCTTGTGATTAATGCCCAAATTGAAAACAAAATACATGAAGGGATGAGGCTAACGAGAAGACAATGTTAGCCTCCTAACCCGTAACGCTGGTAGATCACCTTTTCGTGGTGCGTTACGGGGTATCAGATCTACCACCAAACCCTAGTCCGAATTAATTCAAACTAGGGAACATATTTGTTTTTGTAGTCAAAGGAACGTATAATTGGTCTTATTACATTTTATGTCTTGTGAAAAGTGACAATACTCGGAAAACATGATTAGTCTTCATTTATGTGAATTCTTATTTTCTATTTGATGTTCTATAGTTTGAATTGGTTAGGACTAAAGTTCTGATGCATGGTCACTATCGGAGTTATTGTTTGTTTTGTTTGCAATGAATCCGGTTTTGACTGATAAAGGGGCGCGCCATTGAAGAGTGCTGTCGCTCACAAAGGGTTTAAACAGCGGAAACTTCCAATTAAACCTGATTCATTGCCAACAAAACAAACAATGACAACTGTAACAACACCGAATACTTCGCCATTTCTCAATAGTGATGAAGTAACTCGACATGCACTAAACAAAGGCTACGGGATATACTACAATAGATCAAATTATTGGAGCTACAACGCAGGCCATCTACATCAGACCGGTAGTTCTCTACGGCCACGAGACATGGATATTGCTAGTGGAGGACTAACGCGTCCCTTGTGTCTTTGAACGGAAAGTGCTGCGTATGATCAACGGTGGAGTGACGGAAGGCGGAGGAGGCGAATGAATCACGAATTTCATCAGTTGCTGGGAGAACCTCCCATCGTACACATTGCTAAAATCGGTCGACTGTGAAGGAGTGGGCATGTCGTAAGAATGTCGGACGACAGCCCTGTTAAAATGGTTCTCGAAAACGAACCGACGAGTACAATAAGAAGAGGCGCGCAACGAGTACGGTGGATCGATCAAGTAGAAGGCGACCCGCGGACTCTCCGCAGACAGCAAGGCTGACGAGGCACAGCCGAGGACCGTTTTCTATGGAGACAACTTTTGTGTACAGCAGCGGTCAAACCGGCCTTGGTCTGATTGATCCATCCACGCATGACACCGAGGTTTCATGCAGAAAGCTGAAACGTTTCGATATAAGTATGGGAGTATTCTTACGGACGATTGTAAGTCAACCGAAGGGTAGAGTGTAACCGTTGGTTCCATATTTTTGCTTGTTGGCTCAACCACAAGGCCCCAACATCCCATCCTTTAACACCCTATTTCCAAAACATACAAAAAAAGATAAAAACTAACCCCCCTGGAAAAGTTGGACTCATTAGTACGCTTGGCTATTAAGTTGAGCCTGTTCTTACCTCATGATTTGCCACCTAGTATCTGAATATTTGAGTAGTGGATCTTTTCAGGTTTCAACTGGAGCGAGAATGAACTTCCCCGCCCAGTTTCGAAATTGACACACAGACTGAGACCCACAGTGTCAGAACCCGATGAACCAACAGAGTGAGATCAAACGTCAACCTTCGGGTATGTTCGGCATACGCTTGAATTTCTGGAGGTTGGACTTTTCTGAGATGCCGATCCAAGGGTTCTTTTTGTGGCGACTCCGGAACGGAGTAGTAGTGCACGGTGTGGCTAAAGAAGTTAAATCGGTTAAATTAAAAAGTAGGGAAAACGTTTTATTTTAAGGTTGTGCTTGGTCCGCCGATAAATCCAGCGAGTGATTGTTCCAATTCACGTAGGTGAACGAGTAGGCATCGAAAACAATAGAACACAATAGCAAACAATAGAACAATCAAACAGAAGAAGCAAAAAAAGAAGAAGGGGCCTTCTTTCTTGCTATTTTTTCTATTTTCGGAGGCAGGTGTACAAGGCTGAGGAAAGCCAGATTCGGTGTGGTCTCAGGTGTGTCAACCGCCATTTTGAGAACTATTTCGACAGTACAAAGCCGCAGCCAGCATCATTCGTCATTTTCCGGAAACGTTTCCGACGCCATCCCCGAAAGACACAACCGCAGCTACCTCCACCACCGCTGCTACAACCGTCGCCACCGGCGATATCAACCGCCAACTCCACGGCGATCTTCTGAAGCACCGGCGACATCAACCGCCACTTCACGGCGATCTGCTGGAGCACCAGCGACATCAACTACCACCGCTACGTTTATAAGCACAGCAACAGTAACAACCACAGCAACAGCACCAACCATAACGACAGCAACACCCCAGAATGTGACGTCACAGGGAATACATATGTTTAGTTAAGAAATTGGTTGCAGGCATAATTAATTACCGAGCATAGCCCTAGGGTAAAGTATTTTCTCTACTCTTTGTATTGTTCGCTTTGTTTCGGGCTCATAACGGAGCCACCAATCCTCGCCTTTCTGGAGTTTCCTCGGAAGAGTTCGGAAACATTGTTGGTTTTCGGTTTCGTTTACTTTCGGCTTGTCTGTGTGACGATTTCAAACCAGAATCTGATGCTACTCATAATGTCAGGTTCTTGGTGTGTGATGTGTGTGATGGATACAAGCGTTTAAACGACCCTGTTCCTAAATTCCTTGGGCTAACGAGGTAACAAGAGGTAGCACTAGGATCAATATCTGATTGGAGTACAGAAAGAGAACCAAGACAGTGTAGAAAGAGCCGTCGGCGATATAGCAAGTGACGGAGATATGCCACCCTTGACGATAGGTGAAGTTGACAAAGCCACCAAGCAGCAGAAGAGCAACAAATTGGTTGGAAGGGTAGGATTTACCAAGATGATCTAACACAAGTTGAATTGACTGATAGCCAGGGTTATAAATACCGAACTACTACCGGAGAATTGGAAGAACAGGGTTTTCTGCCCCATCTACAAGAAGGGTGATAAACTGGACTGCGAAAACTATAATGCAGTCACCGTCCTTAATGCCGTCAATAGAGCAGCAAATGGATTCGTTAAAAGTTATCAGGCTGGTTTCATCAAAGGACGATCTACAACGACGGGGGCAACCGGCGTAGTGGTTAACATCAATACCCTCACGCCAAAGTCAAGAGTGCGAATCTCACCCGGACCCCCACAGAAAAAAGAACAACGAAAATGTTCACTTTGCAGCATATCCTCTAAAAGTTCCGTGAATATAGAATCCCTCCCAAGTAACAATTTTGGTTTTATGAGGGTTCTGAAGACCATGATTTAGCCTTAAAGTGTGCTTTAAAACCACAATAAAACCAAAATTGTTACTTGGGCTACGCATCATCTAGCAACTACCCGGCCGCTACGGGTATTCCAACGAGCCAATCGTTATGCAAGTAACCCAACTAAACCTGAAGCATTGTGAGGCCGCCCAGTAACTGCTGTGTCAGACAGTTCGCGAATCGGCATCGGATCTCGCTATAATTTCCGATCCATACCGCATCCCAGCCGGCAACTGGGAAACTGGGTTGTGGGCAGGCCGAACACCCGTGACCACGTGGGGATTGACAACGGCACAACGGGGGCCGGTGACGAGGTGAAGGTGACGAATGAGGAACTCATTGCGTTTGTTATCGCTAAAGGTGAATAAACCTGGCCATCAAGACGGCTATCTTGCTGGATCTGGAAATGTTCAAGGTGGTGATGCAAAGGTGCCTGAACGAGGGCGTCCTCCCGGACGCCTGGAAAATTCAGACCCTTGTGTTGGTACCAAAGACAGGGAAGCCACCAGGAGCTCCATCGGCATATAGACCTATATGTCTGTTGGATATATCGGGTAAGGTGCTCGAGAGGGTAATCCTCCAGAGACTGACAACATACACGGAGGGTATAGGTGGTCTGCCTTGCAACCAGTTTAGCTTGCGTAAAGGGAAGTCAAGTCGCGTAAAGGGAAGTGAATGCCATTCTGACCCCTTGACGTGAGAAATGCGTTCAATAGCGACAGTTGGGCGGCTATCGCCGACCGCTCCAACGCCTTCAGGTTCCTGGGTACAAGATGTACACCTACAAGATTCTTGGAAGATACTTCCAGAATCGCGTACTGGTATACAACACAGAGGTAGGCCAGAAACTTGTTCAGATCACCGCAGGCGTCCCACAAGGTTCAATCCTGGGTCCGGTGCTATGAAACACGATGCACCATGAGGTACTACGGCTTGAGTTCCCGAACGGGGTGAAGATAGTCGGGTTCCTTAATCAGCCACGTCGATTATGCCTGCAAGAAAACCTCTATGGCTATATCGGCGGTGCAAGGGAGTAAGCGTAAACTCCTGGCCCTGTCCACACTTAGGTATAGCGGGCCGGCATGGATTACGGCTTGAGTACCAAGAGCTACATTAGTAAGCTAGAGACACTTATGTGCTTATTTGCCTAAGAGTGGTTAGTGCATACCGAACGGTTTTATGTGACGCGGTCTGCGTCCTAGCGAGGACTATGCCAACAGGCATCGTCATAAATAGGATGAAGCGTGCTTCGAACAACATGGAACAAGAGGTATTCGAAAGACCACTAGAGCCGCATCTATGGTTAAGTGGCAAAGGGAATGGAACAACTCCTGCAAAGGTCGGTGGACTCACCGACTAATCCAGGCCAGGGCTATATCTACACAAATATGGGCATGCACAGTCCTCCGCATGCATCGAGTGCGTGGGAGTTGAAGAAACCACGGAACATGTATTCTTCGCATGTCCTCGATTCAATTGCGCGAGATCTGGCATGATAGCCGTAAGCGGTCACGAAACGTCAAAAAAGTATTTTAAACCCATTTTGCCTCCAGTAAATGCATAAAACGGCAAATGACATTAAGGCCAGTCAATGTGGTTTTAAAACGACAAAAAAGTGACTAAATAGTTTTATAGTAGTCATTGCGAGGATAAATTGTCAAATTTCCCATCAAGAGTCAGTTTTGAAGATGTATGATGGCACCTATCACAATTCCGCCTGCTATTGTTCACTTTGAATAATCAGATGGGAAGTAACATTCAAACGTAAATTTCTCATAACTCTCAGTACCCCCACGAAAAGTAGCATTACCATCATGTTAGGAAAAAGTTATTCCTTGTATTGGTGGCCCTAGTTTTCATGAAAGACCTAAAAGTTTCAAGAATTTAACGTTTGAATCTTACTTCCCCTCTTTGTTTACAAAATCAGATACGTCTGTTTGAAAACGTACTCGAGAGTTAGAGATTTAACGATTGAGGGTTTTCCGAATACTGGCTACTACATTTTCTGACACTAGATAGTGCCAAACACACACACAAATCATGTACAAAGGATCAAGTCACTTGGTTACAACAAAAGGCAGAATCATATTTAGCGCTGATTGACGGGAACAGGTTCATTACCGCTACTTGCAATACGCACATATTTTAGGGCCACTTTCTGGTTAAAATGGCTACCAATTAGGCCACATGAAAAAATAAAGGGAGACGGAGCAAACACACATACACATGTTCGCTAGTAACGGCGGTTATAATCAAAAGTATGGCTGATGAGTACTGCTCTCAAGTGTATGACGGGGGGTATGAGCCAGAGGAAATGAGCCTCATATGACAACTAATCAATCTTTTGTTCGTTCATTTGGATTTGTGCTTACTTCCTGATTGGATAAATTGAGGGACGTTCGGTTAAGAACAGGGTGATGATGCAGAACATTGAGAGGCTGGATTGGATATAGAGTATCATTTTCTCGAGCAGCTCCTTGACTGGATGATGCCAACCAACGACGACGACGACGACGGCGACGACTTGGTAACGCGTGAAGAGTGCCATTCATGCAAAAAGCGGAATAAGAAAATGCGACGTCGTCGCTTTTTCGTCTGCAGACAGTTGCACCATCAGATAAGGGCGCATCGTGGCATCGTGATTTTCCCCATTTCAGCGGAAGGAAGCAATAGAATCAATCAAGGGTGGATCGCTAACAAAATTAAAAATGAATTCGATTACAGCGTTATCAGGATGTATGGTCTGGTTCAACGTACATTTCCAGAAGTATTGAGCTAGATCGCAACAAGCAAATTAAAGCTATTTACCAACAGAGCATAGAACCGGTTGCATGAGGCCGGTTGGTTGGCAATTTTAATTATGAGTTAAAAAAGTTGCAAAATGCAGAAAAACGAACTTTTTCGAGATTGTCGCTCTTAAATTCGCTAATTTTACAACCGGTACGTGTGGATTGTCGGTTTCATAGCTCGTAGTTTGCAGTCGTGCATAACAATCTCGTTACGGAAGCCGGTGCAATTGCTCTCGGGAGGGCATTATCCGTGACAGGTTTATGTTCGGGTTGGTGTGGGAAGGAAATGTGAAGTTGCGTCTTCTGCTAGAATCGTACGACGTGAGGTGAAACTGGGACATTTTTAACGACCAGACACAAACATTGAGTTTTGAAATGATAAGTTTTTTTTTGTTCTCAAACGAATTTTGCGACTCTTTTTTGACCAATTGAAGGATTATACGTTTCGGCACAACAGGGTAAGTTAGAGCATTTGTTGATGTGATGAGGTTTTTTTTTAGACTCAGATAACGTATTGGTTTGGGGGTACAATTTACGAATACGAAAAACGAAAGCGTCACGCAAAGTGGTCAGCTTTTGAGCGTTAATCGATCTTAGTTCATTAGTTGATTGGAAACATTTCATTCCATCATCCAAAACGTGAATTCTGGGATTTTTGAGATTTTAAGACTGAACCATTAAATTGTAAGATTCAATAATTTGCAAGTGTTAGAACCAATAACTCGAGCAGAAATCAGTTTTGGGACTGATAGAAAATTTGTATTTATAGACTGTACCAGAAAATATAAGCACACTTTCAAAATAACAAAAAAGTCATGTTTTTTAGTTTTAATGATTTTATTTGGCAAATCATATTTGTATTTGTGTTTTATATGATATTTTACTCTCGTTTAATCAAAATATTTAATCAAAGCCAAGACTCTTAACTTTTCCTCGAACATGACCCATTAGTTTCTGCACGGTACTTCCCACCATTTTGACCACTTTTGGCCAATCTTTTTTAAATTTTTGAATGTCGTCCGCTGGTTTTATGAATTTTCGAAGCTTTGCTTTGGTTAAAGCTCAAAAAGTCTCGATTGGCCGTGCCTCCGGGCAGTTCGGCGGATTCATGTCTTTCGGCACGAAACATACATTTTGACTTTTGTACCATCCTAAAGTGTCCTTTGTGTAATGACATGACGCCAAATCAGGCCAAAACACTACTTAACCTTCGTGCTGCCTGATCATCGGCGATAATCGCTTCTGGAGACATTCCTTAACGTATTTCTGAGTGTTCATCGTCTCCGTTGTGATGTACGGACTAGATGTTTTACCATACTCGCATATTGCCTGCCAAACCATAACCTTCTTACCGAATTTTTCTCCGTGTCGGGGATGTCTTTGTCTTCGCTTACAGTATAGAATTGTGGTCCGGGAAGCGTTTTGTAATCTAATTTCACATACGTTTCATCGTCCATTATTATACACCCAGAATTTCTGCACAATAACGAATCGTAGAGTTTGGGGGCCGGTGGTTTCACGGACGCGACCTGTTTTTAGCCCAAGTCTTTCTTTGGCACGCATGACGTTACTCGACGAGGTCCCTAGTTTTTTCGCAACATCCCGAACGGAAGTCGCTGGCTTTCGCTTGTAGGCATCCCTGATCTTTTTATCGATATCCGGACTAACAGGACCGGAATGTCGACCGCTCTTCGGCGCATCTTCAAACATACACTGTTCTCTATATTTTCCAATCACAGATCGTACCGCTCCGACGCTTACACCCTCTTCCTTGGCCAATTTTCTCAAGGAGAGTCCGCTCACAGTGCACCATTTGTGCATGATACTTTTTCGTTGTTCCGGAGTAAGACCGCGTATTTTGATACGTAACACAAAACTGAGCACTTTTTTTATGCTATGTCATTCAGAAATGTGCAAAAAAAAGGACGCAGCCAAAACATGTTGAACTATTTCATTATATTAAAAGTGACCGTTAAAATAAGGTGTGCTTATAATTTCTGGAACAGTCGTTAATAGTGGCATCGAAACGGAATCCCTCTCTCGTTCCAAATAGTAAAGATCAATGAGATCAACTGCTCTTAAATGATGATACAGGTTTCAGTTGAACAATTTATCTTCAAGATAATTTAATATCGAACAATAATTTAATCGGATTTGCAAACACAAACAAAAACTAAAAAGGACAGCCTGATAGGCTATACGCAAAGATGACGTATGACTACGTAGCAACTCGAGCTGTGACTGCGCTAGCGGAGGAATCTATCCTAGTTGTTATAACTCTTAAGTTTAATTAGTGTTTTCAATATGTAATTGATTGTATTTGTTGACCACAGATAAACGATCCGTTGTATATTTGAGCGAAGTGAAATAATTGCTGGTTTTGTGACGAGCCAGGGATATTCTTGGTCTTTAATCGTACATGCCGTACCATTTGTTGTTTCATCGCTTTACGATTGCTGTTCAACCTATTATCTCGTGAATAGTCAAAACCATGGTCATCACTTTGAACAAATTTCCGTCCTCGTGGTCGTTCTTGCTGCATGTGCACACTTGAAGGAACTTTCCAGAAAACACGTAGAAGAAGATGGGCGAAGAAAAAAGGCTTAACATTCTTGAATATTGCAATGCTACCTTAGAAAATCTTTTGAGAAACGACTGAGCTACCAACGCTCAAAACCAGATCCCTTTATGTGATGGTCACATTGAAATTCACTTTCTCAAATTGTTCCAAAGACGTAGCTCTACAACTTCCAATGAATTTAAAACAAGTACAAAACAGTCATCTACAAGGGCTGGGGGCTATAGGGGATTTTCAAACGAGCAGGCGGAAATAAATATTTTCATTATTTTTTCGAGATTTTATGAGCTTTCTGTAGCTGGTTTTAACAAAATGTGTTCTATAATGTTATGCTTGTACGTGGAGTAACAATTATGATATAGAAGGAGATGTTTGCTCATCACCATGAGGCACCAAAAGTGGACAGTAATGTTTGCTAAAAATGAAAGATATTAAGAGAAAGTGTTACAGCACTCGAACCCAGCACGCATTCGTTTGCCTTACATCCCACTGCGAGGGAACTTTGGCCATTGCTGAAAAAAGAAGCTTGTAGGCACATTCTTCAGTTCCATGGTCGCTTTTTTTTTATCAAATCGTCCGTAGTTTTGGCTACAAAATTATTTGAATATACTCTCCTCTTAAAATTGTCACAGATCTTTTCGATTGGGTGGTTCTGGGGCACGTTGAGAGAGTTGACATGCTTGGGCCCCAATGGAATGCCCAACCGCTCCAATTCCTTCTAGATCTGGCCAAAACGCCACGTCGTCACACTTGTGGTACTTTTCAATAAAGGTGGCAACTTCAGGATGGCACTTTGTTACGAGCCCACAGCGTGCATACACCGACTTCTTTCAAGCAGCCCGCAAACTCTAGAATCCGTCTCTTGTTTTTAGATGCAGCTTTAAGCTGCAAATTTTGGTGTTTATGCTACAATACGATATCCATCCTTACTTACATCAATCGGTCTTCTTTCCAACGATCAATGACGGGTAAATATTACTGCACAAGATCCAAAGGGGATTCGTAGGTTAAGATAAGGTGAAGGGGTTCTGCGTTATCTTGAGGGATCCTGAAAGCTCAGCTGTGGTAATGGGTTGCCCATGCAAACCGAACTTCTCCTTAACAAAGAGTGCTACATGTATACACCATCCACAATGCCCATCAGCACTTGGAAGATCAGCCGTTATTCACTTGTGACGTTTTAGCGTATAACAAGGCGCTAACATGCATTGGTCTTTATTTGCCTAAATCTAACATATATTTCACATAACTTAAAACTAAGAACGAAAAAACTTTAAAAATTGTCGTGGGTCTCTTGCCCGTAGGATACCGTGGCCTGGTTGAGGTGGACTGATCATTGCTCCCGAAAGATCACTATAAATAGGTCAGCCCGTCGTCGATGCGATGTTATCAGTCGGCTTCTGAGAACGAGTGATACTCTCACCGCTGTTATCTCTTGCTGGATACTATAAAGGTCATCCTTATCACTCCCCTTGATTGATGGCAATCGATGATGATGATGATGGCGAGATAATGGTTGATGATGCCTGCTGATGCTGCGTACTGAAATTGAAAGTAGCAATGGCGATTTGGTCGCGGTGACGTCTTGATGGTCTGCCCGTCGGCTTGACAGCCCAGCAATTTGCAAGGCCTGTTGATTCGACAGATGCGTTCATTTAAGCAGTCGACCTTCGAACCGGTATTCGCCCAGGCAGTGTTGCCAGAACCAACATCCTTCTTCCTGTAACACTGGCCATCTGGTCCAGTTTTACTTCCGCAATCTACCTCTAAGACTGCCAACTTAGCCACTGATCTACGGATCAATTCCCACACAGTTTGAATGATAGCCTGACGAATCCTCCCATCTCTTCCGACTTCCAGAATCCGGCATCGCTCCTAGTTGTTCCTGGTTGACTCGTCGATAATTGCCACCAAGTCTCCCGTGGCTATTGGTTGCACGTCTCCGAACCACTTCGTACGCTAAGTCAGGGTAGGAAGGTACTCTCGTACCAATTTTTTCCAAAATGTTTCCAGGTGACGTTGAATTTGGTCCCAAGACGTTTGCAACACGGTAACCGAGTCAAGTCTTTGGAACGAAGCAAGTCGTGCCATTGTAAGTGGAGCCATGCGAGAAATACGTGGTTTTGCTTTGTATATCTTGCACCACTGGCATGCTTTCGGTACTTGCTTCACGGGACTCTCAGCCATGGCACGTAATATTTTTGGTGAACTTCATTTACCACCGTTTTTATGTTGCAATGACGATCTCTTCGATGGTATTCAGTGAGTAGAAAGAAAGTGAACCTGTATATTCTTGGGTGAATAATAGGAGATTATGTATTTTCCGTTATGTACGGCGCTGCTCCGATAAGCCCATACATTCTTATTTAGTATGCCGAATTCATGCAGCATAGGGGACAACTTACACAGGCTGCTTGATTTTTCTAGTGGCATGTGCTGCTCTGCTGACCTCGGTTAATTGCGTGTGAGCAGCGCCATTTCGTCTAGGTAAGCCTGCCATTGCGTCAAGCGAATGAGCGTACGTAGTATATTTTGCAAATCATTCGCTTCTAAATGACGAACAATCGGCCGTTCACCTTTAGTCTTGCGAGTTTGGTTGCCGATGCAGCGATAAATATACGTAGTTGACCTAATCAGCCAGGGCAGACTAGATAATTGTTCCAAATCGAAGACTAAATCGGGTACAGATACGTAGTGATGTGCATGACACGGGCCCAACTCTTCTTCGGTAGACAGCTGCTCTCCGGATGCCTCAGGAATTCTGGCCATTTGAACCAGAAATTAGCTACTTCTTGGCAAGGACCATTTTTCCAAATCTACTGGGTGGAGTTTGGATGGTACTCACTGCCACTCTCGAACGTCAGATGCCGTCAGTAACTCTCCAACCCGACACGCAACGAACTGCTTATATCTTCGATGATCAGTACGCAACCAAGCCAGAACCGTTGCCGAATCACTCCGCAAGAAACGCTGTTAGATCTTAATGGTGTGGCTTTTTTCGACAAACTGCATCACGGCTGCTTTGAGCTCCAATCGAGGTATTGATAACGGTTTCAGTGAGGCCACCTTTGCTTTTGCTGTGACCAAGTGACATTCAACAACTTCGTTCGGATTGGCACTGCTGAATAAGCTGCTTCACTGGCGTCAATGAAAACGTGCAGCTGGAGGCTCTGATAGTGCTGAATGTTCGCGTTCTCGAAATAACACCTGGGGATTCGGACCTCGCCGATAGCCCGAAACAAGTTTGTCCATTTTTTCCAGCGTTCGGATGCTGTGTCATCGATTTTCACATTTCACTGATTTCCACTTCGTCACACATCTTGTAGCAGAATTTTCCCGTATCCGAGGAACAAGCTCCTCGAATCTAACGGATCAAAAAATCCCAGCAATAATTTCAAAACTTGTCTTCTCGTTGATCGTTCTTCAGTTCATCCTCGTTGTTCAACCACAGCAGTCCAAGAACGCGTGCAAACTCCTTGCGTTCTGGACCGAAATTCTTGTCGACAGGCATTTGCATATCACCGAGGCAACGTAGCACTTCTCTGCTGTTGGGCGTCAGTTTCTCAGCTGGAATCCTCCATTTTCATGAATCTTCCGCAGCTCTTCAGAAACGCGAACGGCTTTCCCTATGCTTCCGTAGCTTTCCAGCGAGTCGTCTACGATACGATTCCTTTGACTGCCCGTGGGAACTGCTCCTTGAACTCCTTTGCATTCTTGTTTTTGACAAATTGTTCGGTTGCCGGAGAACATGTTGCTCCAAAGAGGACCACATCCATCAAATAGATCTCTAGAGGACTCGCTATGAGCGGCGGTCGGTCTGCCGGATAAGTATTTGGTGAAACATTTCCTTGATGTCTGCCGAAACTACCACCATAAACTGCCGGAAACGCACCAGCACCACTGGCAAGGATGTGAGCTGATTTGGTCCTTTGAGTAAGAAAGTATTCAGCGCAGCACCACCTACTTCCATCGCAGCGTCCCATATTAGACGGACCATCTCAGGTTTTAGAGGATTTATCACCGCTTCTAGTGGGACGTACCAGATCCGATCTTTCTCCGCGCTTGCCAATGCCGCTTCTGTAGCACGGTGTGCGTATTCTTTTCCTTTATACTCCACTATTTGTCGCTGAAGGTTCTCTCGTAGCTTAGGGCACCGGCCCTAATCTTAGGG
>JASCZW010017068.1:0-17633 GCA_034211315.2 Aedes japonicus | reverse complement strand
CCTAAAAGAAATTGTATTTTGTGTTTCTGTGTTTAGTTTTTATTTTGTGTATTGTGGCTGTAAGCTTTTGTAATTAGATTATTGGTTGAGCACTACAGGCGCTTACGTTTGAAATATCGACTAAATGTCGGAAGGTAAATCATCGTTGCCACTCAACGGTTATAAATCTCATAAAGTTCCTTTTTCACGAGCCTTTCCAGCTGGACCAGGCGGCTCATGGGTAGTATATTTTAATTCAAAGCAAAATCTTAATGTATATTATTGTATACATCAGTTTGGGGCATTGAAATTGAAGTTGTGAGCAGTTAAGCGAGTTTTATCTCTCAAGATCATGTAGAAATAGATGATTGGTCGTTTTAAGAACCATCTGCTTTCTCCAGTTGAGATACTGGATGTGCAGATACCAGGTACAGTACCAATCAGTGAGGGTGAAAAGAAATCTGATCCCTCAGACTCGTTTCGTGTGACCTTCTCTGGTTCAGTCCTTCCTCAACACGTCGAGTTGGGAAAACTTCGACTATCTGTGCGGTTGTTCATCATGTCATGATCTACCAAAAATGCAGGCAGATGGGACATACGACCTTCCATGCTGCTTCAGTTGCGGGCAGAAACATGAGGAATACGCTTGAGGCAGACAATACACCAAAATGCGTTTTCTTGAAGAGAACTCCTTCTTATGCCCTCTCGTCGTTCTTGGCATACAAACAACGAGGGAAAAATTAGAACGTGCGCTAAAACAACGTTCCAGTCAGTCTTTCGCAGAAATGGTGAACAAAGCATCACCACCACCCAAGGCAAGTAAAAATCTGTTTGCTCCTCTGTCAGATGACGAGTCTGACTCTGACTTGGCTGAAGATGGAACTTCATTCACTTTTCCGGCAAGTGCTCCACGGAAGTGAACACGTATCCGTCCACCAAAACAAGCTGAACAGAAGCCTCAAATCAGCTTGTCCATTTTAAGGAAAGGTGGAAGCAAAGAAAATCCAATTCCTTCTGGTTTTAATAGGAACCAACAACCAGTCATTTGACCAAAGTGGAACAGATCCAAGGAAAAGCTCAATTACGTTCAAATAGGCAGATAATTTCTCATCAACATGAGAGGCTCAAAAAGCCCTTCCGCTCGTATTCAAGTTGCATCTTTCAATTTCACAGCCTGCCGTACTCTAACGGAACTATCAATACTTTCTCTTGATTTCTTCGTTCTAGCAATAAATTATTGTCCACTGCTAGAGCCTCATGTTGATGGGAAATTATCTGCTTCTGACAAATTCCATCATAGATCGTTACTACGCGCATTGGAAGAATACAAAAAACAACAATCAAAGTGTTCAAATATGGTTCAAATGACTTTAAAGATCGAAGCCTCTTTGGTGGTTAGCGTGAGATGTACTGCATTTGTCCCATTTGCCGAGGGGTGGCACAATCGGCACAAAAACTGGGATTTTCAAATAGATTACATTTTTGGTGTTGTTTTTGATGATCAAGATTTTCAGCTCCGGGTTGGTTCAGGAAAAAAATATCCAAGTTAGGGGCAAATTGGTGGAATACGAACACACGATTGCCCATTTTTCGGTCACTTCGAATGGAATGAAAAAGAAAACTAGGCTCTGTAGAGTTAATTCGATAGAGCCTAATTTTATTTGAAGATTTTAAAAGCAGTTGTTTTTTTAAAGAAGATTTTCTCGGAAGATGAGCAGGAGCTGCTGGAAGCGTGTCGGGATCGAGATCAAACAACGCGGCTTTGAATCGCCGAGTCGTGAGGACGGTTGGAAGCACTGCAGACCCTGCCGGTGGAGAAAATAGAGATGACCCTCATCCGGAAAGGTAGGTGGAACGCGAAGGAGCCTCGTGAAGGTGAGGTCGTGGATGAAGACACGAAGGTCAGGGCGTTGGCCACCATCTGTCTCAGTTTGAAGAAGACCACCTACAGCTTGGTACTGGCCACGAAACACGCAAAAGAAGTTCGGGACAAGCTGAAAAAGGCTTTTCAAGATGACGGCTTGTACCGGCGAATCAGTTTGCTGCAGCAGCTTACTTCGATTCATCAAACAACGTGGATGCCATGGCTCCCAACGAGCCACAAACTGGCGGAGATGAATTTTGCTCTTAGCAACGAGTGGTTGGCATCGTTGCTATTGATGGGACTGCCGGCGTATTAGGCTTCTATGGTGATGGGCATGGAAGCATTCAGTCAAGCTTTGTCAGCCGACGCAGATTCTGCAAGACTTCAAGCCGAACCAGGGACCGAAAAACATCAGCGATGAGGACAATTTCTGCTTCAACTGTAAGTCAGTCTGTAACACGACCGGTCATTACGCTGTAAATTGTCCGGAAAAGGCGTAACATCGAGGCGCGGCAAAGGTCGTGGTAGTGTGAGCGGTTTTTGCTATCGGTGATGTGCGCAACAGGGAGAATGGTATTTCGACTTCTGGATCAACTACACCCTCATGGTGGGAATGAGTTTCAAGAACAAGCAAGAAACGGCGTTTCAAATCGGAACATCGAACAACGGGACCATGTGTTGGAAAGCGAAAGGAACGGTCTATCTGGAGTACGTCGAAGGTGACGTTTCCACGGAGGATGTTCTGGAAGTTCTGGACCTGGCGGCAGGAGGACGGAGAAATTTTCACATCTGGCATTGCGCAAAGATGACTGCTCCGAGTCAACCGACGAGTGGAGAACAAGGCCTACACGGTCACCGATATGACGATCTGGCACAACCGTTTGGGACACCTGAGCAAGCGAGGCTTAAAGAACCTCCAACATCTGGTAGATGGAATCTAATTCAAGAACACCGATGATTTTAACAGCGTGGCGGATATACAAGGTAAGAACTCACTTGATTCATACCCTGGTTGCGAGAGTCGAGTAAACAAGAAGCTGAAGTTGATGCACACGGATCTGTGCGTACCTTTTGAAGATTCCTCTATTTGTGGAAGCATATATTTCACGAGTTATCGTAATGCGACAGGAAACGTGTTTATTTACACACTGGGGATCAAGCGCTGAAAGCAAACGAGGAGTTCCAGACTATGGCGGAGTGTCAAACGGGTTAGAAGTTGAAATCCTACCAAGCGAGAACGGGCGTGAGTATATCAAACTGAACAAGGCATTAGGTCCTAAGTAACATTGAGAGATCCTCTTCGTCGACATTTCCTTTCGTTAATAGTTTGCATGTTAAACGATTAGCTGATGTTTTTGACGTATTGGATCCTTAACTACACATTATATTACCGTACTGTGTGTTGAAAATATTTGAACATGTTTTTACATAGCCGTAGGCAAGGTTGCGGCTTATCATTTTTGACTTGTCCATATTCATTTGCCGATAGCTCTTCTCAGAAGCTCAATGTATGATGAACTTATGGTGCTTGAGTAGAACTACAACTTTGTTCAACAGTTCATAGCTCTATCTCTTATATCTGAGGAATAAGAGCATATATTCGCAGTGATCTTCGCGATGATATTCGCGGTGAAGATCACGCGAATATCAACGTGAAGATCACTGTGAATATACGCTCTCATGTCGAAGATATAGGAGTTAGAGCAATGTACTGTTACACAAAGTTGTAGGTCTACTCATGCACTACAAGTTCATGATACATCATATTTTGAAATTGACCCTCTGAAAAGAGATATTGGCAAATGAATATACCTGAGTCAAAAATGATAAGCCGCAACCCTGGCCGTAGGAACACAAAGAGAAAGTCGACGAAGAGAGTCTCTCAATGTAACTTAGGACCTAATACATTGATCTGCTTGATATCAATTCAAGGTTCAAACAGAGCATGGAACGACGGGGTGCGTAACCTGAAGACGAGTCCATACACTCCCGAACAGAGTGGCATTGCCGAGCGGATGAACCAACCCATATTGGACAGGGTGCGAAGCGTGCGGAACGATGCGAGCCTGCCCAACAAGTTATGGGTTTACCAGATTACCTAATCAACCGCAGCCCGACACGAGCGCTGAACGAAGAAGTCACACCAGAAGAAGCATAAAAAGAGGTGTACAGCGATTGTACACCAACCGAAGCGGTGGCAACATGAAGCGCAGGCTTCCGCTTCCGGCCGTTCCGGCCTTCCGACCATTTTAAGCGGCCGGAGGATTCAACAGAAACTCAAATGGAAGACGGAAGGCAAGCCATATCTTTCCGTACGTTTCGCCGGTGGGTCGTTACAACCGACCAAACGGTAAAGAAGTATTTTGCCAAAATGGATATCTACATGCGGAAGCGTCAGCCCAAGCCAGCCGTGTCCTAGAAACAATGGCTGCAGATTCTAGTCAAAGAGATCTTCCCGGCGAAACGGAACGTGTGGAAGCATACTAACCCTCCCAACCAGGCCTAGCTCCGCCCAATCGAGAAGTTCTGTATGCAGTATGCAGGAAGTATTTTTGTGAAGTATTAAATTGATGAATAAAACGGAATTTGGTTTGTTAAAATATCTTCTTCCGTTCTTTTTTTACCATCCATCCGAAAATTGTCGTTTTTTTAATGCGATCATTACGTGATAAGGAAAGAGTCTACATCTTCAATGAGGAGCGCAGCAAATTCTGATCAAAGTATGATCCAGTTGACTTCGTGAAGACTGAAACTACCGAGAGGTACCAGTGACGACTTCAGAATGTACCCTGGGCAAGCCTGAGGTCCCGACTGATGTTCTAGTATCGGAAGGAGCAGTCGCACTGATGTAGTCATCTCTGAAGGCAGCTTATCCAACGGCGAGTTCGAAGACGCCGACGATGATAATGAAATTACGCTCTCACAGCAAACAGTACAACAAGCCAATCTAGGGCACGCTTGAGGCGCAGCCGTCGGCAGCCCTGTACCCCAGGCAAGTATGGTGATTTTGTTTTGTACAATATGAATACTTGCGTAATCGTTTCCTGCAACAGACAAATCGCTACCGCGTAAACGGGCCTATCGACGATCCCACTTAGTACAGTGAGGTACTGAAGCGACCGGACCGAGACCAATGGATTGAAGCTATGAATGAGGAGATCGGAACCCCACATGGGTGCTTGAAGAGTTACCGAAGGATCGAAAGGTCATCCGGAACAAGTGGGTTCTTAAAACCAAACGAGGCATCGATGGTTATCAAGAGATGTTCCTAGAGACAAGGCACCGATTTAGAAGAAGTTTACGCTCCAGTGGTGAGGTATTCAACGATTCCTTACCTGATAACGTTGACTGCAAAGCACGATTTGGAGATTGGCCAGATAGACGCTGTATCCGCCTTTTTGCAAGGCACACTAGGCGACGAGGTGATTTATATGGACCAATCCGAGGGATGCGACGTGGGCCCAACGACGGTATGCAGAATAAAGAAAGCGTTGTACAGTTTAAACCGATCAAGCCGTGTATGGAACAAGCAGTTGGAGCGTTCAAAGGTGGATGCTTGGATTTACTACCAGATCGAAGGCGAGAAGATGCTATTTTTGACTGAAGAAGGTCCTGAAGAAGTTCCTGAGCAGCCGATTTCAAATGAGAGATCGATCTAAAGGCGAGCGTTTACTGGTCCAAGAAAGCTACATTGAATCGACGATGGAGAAGTTTCTGCTAGGTTTGCTGGAGCAGATTTTCGGCAAGCAAGAAATAGATATCCTGTGCGACAATCAATCTGTGATCTGCGTTGTCAAAAATAGATCATACAATTCACGTAGATATTCGATACCACTTCGTGCACGATTTAATGGATAAGGGATTCATCAACATGAAGTACGTGAACATTAGGCCATTCAACTTCAACTTCAACCTTTTTGGCAAACTTTGTTGAATAAAAACACTTAATTGGCATCCTTACACTTACTTTTTGAATCTTTTTGTGCATATGATGACCTTATTGTGTTGTACCTAAAAACTGGTGTACTTATGATAAAGTGTCCCAAACAAAATTGATAATAAAAAAAAAACGAATATAAAATGTTATCAACCTGACGCCACTGATCTTGGTCGACCTGCAAGACCATACACTACAGTAGCGTGCTTGCCATCGCGTGGGTAGTCACTCGTACTTCCATTTCTTCAGGTCCGTTGGGGTAGCACTTAACGTCAACGTACGGTCTTCAAATTTAAGTATGTTTGTTTTCTAGTCAAGACGAACATTTCAAGAGGTGGAATTCTTGACTTGGCAATTTTTTTCAAAATAAGGGATGGCCTAGTGAACATCAAGCAATAAGCAGCCGACGGTTTTACCAAACCATTGGTGTACCTAAATTTGAAGAGCATCAAGGAAAAAATAGGCATCGAGGATTAGGAAGTTGTGTTGGGATCGAAGTCCTGGTGTATTGAAGTATACCATAATAATTAGATGGATAATAATAATTTCCATTCCACTATCGTTACTCAACCAATCGAGACGACTTGTCATGCCGATAGTTTGAACGGTGCTTACTGTAAAAAGCAACGCAAAACGGTGAATATTTTTATAAACGTTCAATTAAACGTCAATTCTGTTTAGTTACTACATTGACGGTAATACTCTTAGTAGAATTACCAGTGTTACTGATCTGGGTGTTCAACTGGATTCAAAAATGACTTTCGAACTACACCGTTCTGCGATCATATCAAAAGCAACTCGACAGTTGGCCTTTATTTCCAAGGTGACGAAGGGATGTTCGGACTCATACTGCTGGAAGTCATTGTACCGTGCACTTGTCTGTCCAATTTTGGAAAACGCGTCCGTGGTATGGCAGCCTTACCAGGTCACGTGGTGCCTCAAAATCGAGTTCAGAAGCGGTTTATTCGTTTAGCTCTGAAAAATTTGCCGTGGCGAGATCCTGAATACTTGCCACCGTATCCTGATGATGCCGACTACCGGGTTTGGACACGCTGGAACGACTTCGAAAAATAAAGCAGTCGTTGTTCATTGCCAAATTGTTGAATGGTGAAGCTGATGCTCCTAAACTACTTTCTATGTTGAACTTTCGTGTACCGAACAGAACATTACGGAATTCTACGTTGTTGCAAGCAAGTTTGTATTCGTGCGTTTACTGCAGTTGAAGAGCTTTTTGAGTATAATGATCCATCTGGACGTTTTGCGAATCGGATAAGAACGGTGCTGAACTAGTTTTAATAGACACGTGGTTTTATTAGTTAATTAGTTTATTTTTATTCATTAGGACTACCCATTGTCAGATGAATTATTTTTAATACAAATACAAATACAAATGATAGAATCAAGTAAACGAGTGAAAACTCAACGTGAATGATATCTCATATGCATCCGTCGAACTATTCTGAACGGCCGTTGTAAGAATATCACCATGAAAATCTCACAAGCGCATAGCATGTTACCAATCACTAATGCTTTTTTCTTCCCTATCCTATGACTGCGAGCAATACAATATGATATCGTGCATAAGCCATAGAACAGCTTAGGCCTTGCTTAAGTTAACTCTTCAACAGCAGAAAGAAGAAGACGACACAGAGCAATAAGTAAAGAACGGTACAAACCCTAACCAATTTTATTTTCAGCCAAATTTTCTAACCACTACAAAATATACTGAATATCCACGACCTAATATATAACGGGAAAAGAGAGGGACCATCAGGGCACCCAAGTCAAACGATTTCGATTGGGAGCCTGGGACTGCCTCCTCCCTAAACCAAACAAAAGTGTTATCTATTTTTTTCCCCAAACTATTAAACCATTTAAAACATTTTTCTATAACTCTAGAATCTAGAATATTGAATTAATTTCCCTACATGAACACACGAAAAGCAGCTAAACGGTTCGGTACGCCTTTACCTTCCACGATCTTCCTTGAGATGACTACAGTGCGGGAGATGATCGTCGATCATGGTTTGTGATCAAATGAGTTGATTTGCCGTAACTTACGAATTTGTACACTGTTAGGCTACCGTCTATATCTAAAATGCCAATATGCCTGCGCACGCGTTTTTGTGTTTTTGCCACCAACAACCAGGTTGAATATGATTACAGCCGATTATTCCTCAACCAAGGACACAGCACAGATGTGATTCGTTGTTGGGAAAGCCCTGATCTGTGCCTTTTTTTTCTACCACACAACCCGGGGAGGATGGTCCAGATAGGAATTCGAACCGGAGTTAGGCGAGGGAAAATTTATACAAAAAAAAACATATTTTTTTCCACCTTAACCAATGAACGTAAGTAACCGAAAAAGTAATAAATACAGAAACATAAAATAATACATAATGATAACTAAATACAAAAGGAAGATAGTATAAACCAACGAAAAAAAAAAAAGAAAGCGTCATCCCGGCGGAGAACGGAACTGCGTACCTGTAGTATTTTTTTACACAATTTTTCTGGCCAATTGTTCGGGGCTGGATCTTCCGGTATGAACACATAGTCCGCTTCACTAGCTAATGAGGCCATGATGGCCAAGTAACTACAAAAAGGGTAACAAATGAACGTGATTCGATGAGTGTGAACGCACATAAAATAGGGGGGTGGTTTGGGAAATCATATCGAGGATCATGTATGAGTAACGGTAAAATCAAGGAAACAACCAAACAGTTCTTTCTCATTCGTTGCCGGTTCCGTGAAGCCCCCGTGAGTCGGTGGTCGGAATTTGAGACTCACGGGGAGTTCATTGATTTTCTCTTTTTTTTTTGGAAATTGACAGGGTGAGACACTTTCATGCCAATTGATTATTATCGCACACACACTGAGTTTCTTGGATTGACATCGCGTTGTTGCTAGCACCAAAAGCTTTTCCAATTAGTCTGTACTCACTGGACGTTGAGGAGATTTCTGATTGAGTGTGATCTAATGACTGTTTGAATGCTGGTATACTGCCAGTATGTGTGTGTATGTGGGTGTGATTGAAGCTGGTGTGATGTGCAAGTTTGGCTTAACACTAAATTGTATTAATACAAATCAAACAAAACGAAATATCAGTTACTGAACTATCAACAGCGAAGACAACTCTAGAAGCCAATCTGTTAGGTTTGTGTTCGTGCAAAATTTTGGTTTAGACAGGGGAGTTGTGACGTTTCCCGAATTTGCGCAGGTCTGTGGCTATTATGAAGCGATACCGAGTGGTAGACGGTATGTGATGGGATTTCAGAACACATTGTTTACCGCATGTGATGCACCTAAAACGACTTCCAAAATTAGAAAATTGATGTTTACATTTAAATGTTGGCCCTTTTAACCTATTTTTTTTTACTGATTGCAGATGGCATTGAATCAGTCGGTGAAAGACGAACGGTACCGGACTGCTTTGATGCGCTATTTTGTGGCAATGTTTACATACGATTTCATACAAAAATATAACACTTTTGAGTGGCATGAACGCTTTTTCTTTGGGTTACTTGGTTGGGAAAATAGGTTTTGTCTGCTAATGTTGACAGGGTTTGCTTGGCGGTGGAGAGGTTACGGTTGTTGAGTTCAAGCTCAAATTTTAGTTTCGATTATGTTTGATTACTGAGCAGAAAAACAAATGTTTCACAACTCATCTATTTTCCTGAATGACCACCATAATTGAGATCAGGGATGGATCTTGCTTGTGGTGTAAAATGATATTTCTAGAATCAATGATAGAATTTCACGGAAGAGATACGCTGCGCTGCAACTTTTATGCATGCATTAGAAATACAACTATCGCTCTCCACAAATTGAACTCAATGTTATCGCATGAGAACAACGACTTAATTTCGTACAAGTACTCATAGACTGAGCAACTCCACTTTATACGAAACTCTTGGCAAAAATGTATGCTTCAAACTTTGTTTTGTAAAAGTAGAGTGAAAGCTGGTTAGGTCCTTGGGTGCTAAAGCACTTCTCTTTGAATTTTCCATTGAGTTGAATGCAAAACAAAACAGATATATACTCATGAAAAGACTGTATTCGATGAAATTTGGACACACAGAAACTGTCGAAATTCGCCAAAAAATTCCTTGTCTGGCAAGCGATCTGCGGATGTGGCAAAATGAGTCAGCCCTTCATCACCTCTGGGACCGTCAACGGACAAATCTACAAGGACGAATGCCTCCAAAAACAACTTCTGCCCTTCTTGAGATCTCACGATGGCCCGACACTGTTTTGGCCGGATTTGGCATCTTGCCACTATGCCCGGCCCGTCTTAGACTAGTACAAAGATATTACTGTAGTTTTTGTACCAAAAGACGTCAACCCTCCAAACACTCCGGAACTTCACCCAATTGAAAAATTTTGGGCAATCATGAAGGCAAAGCTCGTTAAAACTCCAAAACTGATAGAAAATGAACTTGAACTAAAGAAAGTGTGGTTAAAAGTAAGTAAGCAAGTCAGTCCTATCATTGCCCAAAATATGATGAAAGGGGTCAAGGCAAAGGTGCGGGCATTTGGGTTGGGAGAAGAGGTTCAATAAACCAATGATGTCAAAACTTAACCATTTAGTAGAACTTTATTTCGAGAAAGTTTGAAAAGAATCGGGCTCAAGGAAAATTTTTGGTGACCTATTTTGTGTGTCCAAATTTCATCGAATACAGTCTTTAGATGGAGATGTTCGCTCATCACCATGAGGCACCAAGAGTGGCCAGTAATGTTTTTTTGCTAGATTGAAAGATTTGAAGAGAAAGTGTTGAAAGTTCCGTCAATGTACGGTAGGTTGGAAATAGAACAGATATATTGAAAATTGATCGAAAGGGCATGGGTACAGTAGTACTCGAACCAAGGACGTCACCCTTTGCCTAACATCCCACTGCGGGGTAGGTTGAGGCACGGTCGAATCCGCCACCTCAACAGGCAAAAGGTGACGTTTGGAACTGATGGTTTTGTGATAGTTATTCTAGCGATATATTGTATGCACTCTGTTTTGATGCGCACATGGGAGTGGAACTCTCTCCTTTTTTGGGTTTGTTTTGAGTGATCTCAGACGTTGTGAATCATGAGAACGAGGCCACGGATGGCCAGAAAATTATTTGGATTGAACTCAAAACAATATGGGTATTAATTAATGTAATTAATTCGTAATTAATTCGTAATTAATGCCACACGCGCAACTGTCAAAAGCCCGAACCATTGGCACCTACTCTGAACTGGCCACTCCGGTGTCAAGTGACCGGATGGTCCAGTAGCTATGGCAAACGTTCTTCTGGAACGATTTCAAGAATTTGACACCCATATTGTTTGGGTTCAACTCAAATAATTTTCTGGCCATCCGTGGCCCCATTGAAACCTACTCTGAACTGGCCAATCAGATGCCAAGTGACCGGATGGTCCAATAACTATGGCAAACGTACTTCTGGAAAGATTTCAAGAATGTTGATACCCAAATTGTTAGGGTTCAATTCAAATCCCATTCCAACCTCATGGGATCCTGCTACGTGGTGGCTGTTCCAGAATCAAGTCGCCGGATTGTCATATGGCAATCACAATCATTCCTGTATATTCTTTAAATGATTTTTAGTGTCATTACTGCTGGTTTTATATTGGAATCTTTTAAAACTATACCATTTTTAGAACATGGTACCGGATATTCGGTATTTTCGGGTACGGATCGGTCATATACGGTCATATTAGACAGTTATGAGAAAGTGGTTGAGTTTTTGAATCCAAAACAGTAAACATATTCCAAATCGGTTGGATATTTCCTTATTTATGGTCATTTTAATTCCGTGGGTAAAAACGTTCCCTGTCGGCCTCTTAAAGGTGTTCTGTTTTTGTTGGACACACAACGGTTAAACATAACAGTCTTGCCCAAGACATCCGATTCTTTCACCTTGATGTGCTTGCAGGTGATTGCCGTCCTCAGCTCACGAAGCTCACATTTTGGATGGTCTGTTCCTCACCGCTACCAAAGAGGTTCCGAAGAGGTCATTGCTCGATACAGTAGTCAGAACTGGATCGTTAAGATCAAAGCGCCTAACTATCTGTTTAAACAACTCGTTATAGAAAGCACAGCAGATCGAGTACAAAGCCTCCTTTCTGGTATCATCGAGAGTTCCGGATCAAAGCATTTCTCCTGCTGTTACCCCGATGTACATTTCAAAGAAATTTCTTGAAATCTGAAACTCCTAAATCCAGCAGGTGTTTTAGGTAATCATCCTCACAAATATTTGCAAGGAGAACCATAAGCGAGACTTCAGCTGATTACACATTACATTGGCTGTGTAATCGGGCCATTAAGATGACAGAGAATGCGCTGTACGCTTTGATTGATGTCGCAGTTGGATTGGAACGAAAAAAAAAACAACACGAGATCCAAAAACCATTCCAAAATCCTTTTGACAACTGACTTCAACCATAGGCATTTGCTGACAGATGGATGCATAACTTTCGAAGGCTTTCTATCATCTGATTTTTCTTGGATCGTTATCCGATGCAGATTCCAGAGTACTATGGCAGCATTTTCGTTATGCATACCGAGCAGAGCTGAATAACTTGACAACTGGCTTTGCGTATTTAGGAGCTCTGATTAAGAGGTAAAATCCCTGCAGGATATATAACTATAAAATTGTTCCCACAATGTTGTGCGAATACCAAATTGAGGTAAGACAATACCAAAATAGTACCTCTCAGGTATTCCCAGGTATCCAAAATAATAAGTTTTGTTATTCGAGAGATACTTGCAATTACTTGCAATTTTTAGGTATTTTGCTTAGGTATTTTACCTGAGCTCTTTAATACCAAGGTCAGTTATCAAAATCAAAATAAGGTATTCATATGTTCTTGTCTCCTGCTCGGGTAGGTCGACAAAGATCCAGTACATTTGATAATTATCAAATGAGGATACTAACGTCTTAGTAGCTTTTTGACGGATCGGTCATAAGCCATTATAACCAATGCTATATCTGATCCAAAGCACACTTAGATTGCTCCAACAAATCAGGATTATCACCACGAATTACTTCAGGAATTTTCTAATGGTTTTAGTGTAGTTCTTTCTGGTGTCCTCCAGGGATTCCTCCAAAAATTTAACCACAAGAAAGTTATGAAAAACTACTGATACGACGCCAAAGAAACTCCGGAAAGAATCCTGGGAGGAATGCTTACAACCCTAGTAGCACACATGTTGCTAGTCGGTTGAGATAACATAAATATGACTTGCTAAGTCATAATCAAGTTACTACAACTAATTATGACCGTAGCGTGCTGCTTGGGAAACTTCTGAAGAATACCTATAAGAACGCCAGAAGAAATTTCTCAAGGCTTGTCTGAGAACTTTTCATCGAAACTTTTGGAAATTCTATATTTTTTTCTTAAAAAATTATCTAAAAAATTTGTTGAGAAATCATTTGGGGGCATACCCACAAACTGACTTTCAGACTGTCTTCTGTAACTGCAGTGTCAATGTCAATTGTTTTATTTAGCTTCAAGGGCTTAAACAGCACACTGAAAGCAGAATTTGTAAAATGTTGGTTCCTAAAATGTACTCATTTTTTAAATATAAGGTTTTTGAGTGAACAAGTCATTGCCAGAAATCTTACAAGTCCTGGTTTTTAAAAAAAATCTATAATCTTTACATACGGATATCTGTATGAAAAACATCAAAAAAATCTGTGTCAATCTAGATAAATCTGTGCATGTGACAACCCTGGTCGTAGTTCCCATGCGACTGAGTAAACTGCACTCTCACGTTGAGTTAAATTTCCGGCCGTGTGCACACTTCTGAGATCAGGCCAGTATCGACCAAAAAAGTAAAGAGATACGGAATTTTGTTTAGTATCACCAAGCGGAATTTAGACGAAATGTCACCTTCACTTTCGGAATAACCGAGCGGAACATTTTTCCGAAAGCAAAAGTGATAGCTCCCATTAGTTTGCGTGGAAACCTTACAAATTCCAATTTTATTTTTCGTTCTTTTCAGGTGGATACTGCTGCAGAAATTTCTTTGCGATTGTTTACTTTTCCGTTTCAGTAAATTGAATTTAAAATGGATTTGGGATAGAAAAACAAATTTCTTGCGAACACTATACCAACCTATCGGTGGTGAAAATGAACAAAAGAAAAGCGTTCTCGTTGAGGAGGGAAGAGTGTGAAGAACATATTTCACTTCCCTTATCCACGGCCATAAATTGAAAACAATGTGAAAGTGCATGAGTGCTAACAATAGACCCATTTTTTATGTTTGGCCATTTGGAGCACGTAGGCAACTGTAATCGGATTCAGTAATAACCTGAACAAAATTCATGAATTTTCGTTCAAAACTACAAAAACTGCATTCCATGGATAGCAAAGCTATTAGAACACTTGTGGTTAATCTGGAATCGGTTCCAGTAGGGCTTTTTTTTAGAACCTTATGTCCTTGTACTGTTTGACGGATTAAAATTCGTGATTTTTCATCTGAGAGTCAGTGATGTCCATATCCTCAGTGTAGTAGAGAGGGATTTTAAATTTTCCACACACTCTTCCTACCTCGACGAGAGCTCTTCTCTCTTGATTATATTCACCTCTGTGTTTGCATGCGAGTGAAGAAAAATTGTTTTTATTCACACTACACTCGATCGCTCTAGAGTGAGAAGAAGAGCTCTCAAATTCACAGAAGCGAATCCAGTCAAATTCCCTGACGCTTGCGCCCCAGTGAGCTCACTGGCGTGGGCTCTTCTGCTAATATACAGCATTGTTTACCAATTCGATTTGACGCTACATAACATATGAAGAAAGAATAACGTTTCTTCCTGCTTCCTTTTTTCGGACATTTTCTGCAACTCCGACGATGTTTTAACTTTCAATCGCACCAACGAACCAGAGAGAGCACTGGTGCGTCCTCGCCCAAGTGTGCGCGGCAGTGATAGCAGGCGAGAGCACGTGGGCGAAGACAGATGAGAGCACGTGAGCGTGATCATACCACTCACTCCAGGTAATCATATCACCGGCCACACTTTCACTCTGTCTATTTTTCACTGAATAGAAGAGCACTTTGCTTTATCTGAGGTGAGTTATGGTTGTATCCTCTGTGAAGTTAGAAATCTTACGCACCGGTGTAACATTAGTGCGAAATGCCATCTCTGCTGAGAGTCATAGTACATCATGTCCGGGACCAACAGTTCTCAGTATTTTAGCCACTTCCTGGTACTCTCCAAATCGAACGCTTTCAGAACCTCATATACTAGGAACCGTTCGACGGCTCAAATTACATGATATTTCACCAGAAAATAACACCATGCCATGGACCAACAAGGGACATGATCATTTCCAGATAGTCGTGAATCGGTTGCAGCTGGGTCCAAAACGGACGCTTTCAGAACTTTATTTACTGGTACCCGATCAAAATTCACGATTTTTCACCAAAAGCTACATAGACATCATAACGTTTGCATTAAAAAAATGAACAAAAATTGCCGATTTATCATGGGTTTACCTTCACCAGCACTGAAAAAACTACCCATGCAGCATCAATCATAGTAGCCTATGAGTCAGGAGACAAAACAGCTCAATCAGTCGAACTCTAACCGTGATGGCAAAAAACGTGAAGCAACTCCGTCGAAAACGAACATCGCGCGGCACTTTGTGGACGCCGGGTACGCCCGTTCCGGCATCTACAACATCTTCGCACTATTAGACAACAATCAAAGCATCGAAAGAAAGCCCGGTTCCGGACGGCCGACGACCCTGAGCAATAAGAAGCGTCGTTCATCAAGAAATACCATAAGAACGAAGACGCGGTGTTATGGCCGGATCTGGCGGCGGTCCATTACACGAAGCGACCGTTAGAGAAGATGGAGCGGCTGAACCTGCCCAACGTTCCCCAGCTACGTCCCATCGAGTATTTCTGGGCCAACCTGAAGCGTAAGATCTACTCCAACAATATTGTCGCGAAAACGGAGGAGGAATTGATAAATAAAACGAAGAAAAAACTCAAAAACATGCCTACACGCATGTTTTCGTCCGCCATGGCAAATGTGCCGGTGTAGATTTTTTTTTGCAAGTTAGCTTAAATAATTATCTTCCTTGGGGAATTTATCAAAAGCAATATTTAAGCTAATGTATAATTTTTATCACCATCCGAAAAAAGTCCATTTTTTTATGCAAACGTTACCATGGACAAACAAGGAAATTTTGCCACTTCTGGGTACTCTGCGACCGGTTCCGAAAGTACCCAAAGCGAATATTTTCGGAACCTCTTATACTAGTATCGTTCGATAGATCAAAATTAGATCAAAGATGCAAAAATATCAAGGGGATTTTACCATTTCCGGGTACTCCGGAACCGACTTTTCCATGCTTTTCATGTTTGGAAACGAAAAGAAGTCACAACCTGGAGAATACGGTGGATGAGTCAGCTGTTCGACCAATTTGGCCGACGGAGGCGTGAGGCGCTGCATTGTCATGGTGGAAGAGCACATGTTTCTTCGCAAAATCAGCCCAATAATTCGGTACAGTAGCGACCTGTGACCGATTTGCCTTTCTGCGGGGTGTAGTAGCAGAGGATATAGATCACACCTTGTGATTAAAAAAAAAAAAAACAATGGTCATCACCTTTCCGACCGCTAGGCCTTTTTCGGAGCATGTCCCAAGTAACAATTCTTATTCTAGCCATACTTGCCGGCTTTGTCAATAAAACTACATTCAATGCCTACCAATATTTCCTCTATGCTTCTTTAAAGCTGAAATTTGAACAAAATAGCCCACTCTATAGACAGTCGTGAAAACAAGTTAATAAAACCTTTATGAGACCATGGGGATTTTGAAAATGTTCTAGTGCCAGATGTTATGACCACTTGAGAACCTTCATAAAACCCATTGGCTGCCGTGGAAATCAGCAAACGGCCAAATGGCCACAGCAGTCAAATTACACTTTGATATCGTGGTTCGTTTTTGTTGTCCGGCTTTGTTTGATTCTCTGATCTTCTGATTCATTTAGCAGTAAATAATATCAAAGAAACATATTTCAGTGTTGCGGGAAATTTTGTTTGATAGCAAAATATCCAAAACAACTAGAGTTTTTTGCAGCGGATCATGCTCCAAATCATATGCGCATATAATTTTATGGTGAATATTGTCACGATAAGTGAGTTGTGTGTTGTGAGTTAACAACAACAAAAACAAAATTAAAACAAATATATTCGATAAAAAAAACTATGAATTTCCAGACAATTTTTGGCATTCAATAAGGTCATCTTAAAGAATGCCAAAATTGGTCTCCAATCTACAGTTTATTTGCATTAAATTTAAAAAAATCCATATTTCAATCATTTCTTATATTTCAAAAAACACAGTTTTGTCAAAAGTCAATTTATGTTCGCAATGTCTAGCTCGGCCAAGAGATAAACTTTTATACGAAGAATCTTTTAACGGAGTTTCAGATAGTTTGGCCAACTCCCACACGACGAAGAGAATCATGTTGCTCCGAAGTAGTGCTTAGCACTACATGTTTGCATATTTTTTACGAGGGTCTTTAACAGTTCCCTAAAAACGTTCTTGAGAAACGCCTACTTGAGGTTTTGTTTATGGTGACTGCCAATGCCAATTTTCCGTTTAATACATTTACTCGAGGCAAAATGGTTTTAAAATGCTTTTTCAACGGACCATAATAAGATAATATGAATCGTGCAACCATGTTGAAACTAGTCAAACAAGCGGTCTTTGATTTCGCTGCGCGATTTCCTTTGCAAAAATAAGAATCAACTCACCGTTTGAGATTGCTCTTTTTCTTTTCTAAAATCCGCTGACACGCCTCCTTACACACGCAATCAGCACACAATCGAACGAAGTAAT